>BSBM01000185.1:12007500-12110000 GCA_027924585.1 Larix kaempferi
ATTGATAACCCCCCTCCTAGCCCCTTACCCCTAACTAACCCCCCCTCTCTCACTCTTTATTCCCTGCTTCTACACCTCTCTCTCTCTCTCTCTCTAAACCCCCTCTCCCTCTCCCTAACCTCTCCCTCATCCCTAACCATCCTTCTCTTTCTATCTCTCTCCTACTCCCCCTAGACCTAAACCCCCTCCTCTATATCTCTCTCCCCTCCTCTCCCTAGCCCTTACTAACCTGGGCTCTCTCAGTCTCTCTCTCTCTTCCCTACACCTCCACCTTCCTACGCTTCTCAGTAAATCCTTTAGCATTGGTTTGGGCGCAGTATAAAGGCCAATTTGCGGGAAACCTATGCTACAAGGTATTTCCCTTGTAGAGAGAGAGAGAGAGAGAGAGAGAGGGACATAGGGGGGATAAGAGCAGAGGGGGGTTACATAGACAGAGAGAGAGAGAGAGATAACGATTATAGAGAGAGAGAGTGAGAGGATGAGGTTTAGGGGGAGAGGGGAGCATGGTTAAGGAGATAATGAGAGAGGGGATAATGGTTAAAGAGATAGTGAGAGAGGGGGGAGGGGCAAGAGGGGGCTTAGGAAGAGATGGGAGGAGTGAGAGGGAGAGTGTTAGTTGTGGAGCCTGATATTCCAGGTTCATATATGATGTTGTTTCAGTCGTGTTTGTACCCCAGGTTTGGTTATGATCCCGGGCAGCGCCCCCGAAAGAAATTTTTGTTATGGGTTGTTTGAGATAGATGAAGATGACATGAATTTATTCAACAATTAAAAACATAAATTTGTGAAATTAATAATGCGCACGCATTATGTACATACAAAATGCTCACGTGCTTTGCATGTACATAACACACGTGCGTTTTGTATATACAAAACGCGCACGCATTTTGTATATACAAAACGCGCATGCATTTTGCATATACAAAATGCGCGCCAATCAAAATATTTGAATTTAAATAGAACGTGCACACGTTCCGGAGCACCTAATCACCCCCTCCGCCTGCACCCATGTGTCAGCCACAGTCCTATGTGGTTGGTTCAGACTTACCAAACCTGTGCTATGGAATTTACTGAACCATAGCTAATTAGGCATTTCCACCATTTTTCTTGATATGCCTGTTTTTCATCGCTCTCTACAGCATGACATACATGACCATTATTGACGAAATTTTAGGCATAGATAGAATTTTTTATGCATATTCCAAATATGTAATTTTTTTTAAACAATATTGAGATTTTCTATTTGTTTCCTAATTTTCTTGTGTCATCACTCCTTAAGTCAAAAAACACGTTGTTAGTGTTTATTCCGTAACTTTTCCATTTCACAACCATTTAAAAAAAAATTGTATGATGCACTAGTAGACACCAACCTCTACATGCTATAAAAAATCCAAGTCGAAATAACTGCATTAAGACCTTCAAAGGCTGCACCCACATTTGACGTACCGTTCTCGAGGTTTGATCACTTACATAATTAAAAAAAATAAAAATTAAACATTTAATTTTGGAAAAATAGTGTTGCACTAGTGCTACGGGTTCTATACATGTCTACCGATTTTTGTAGCCCAAAACCATCATTTAGGCACTGAAAGGTTGCACCCACAAAAACATATACCTTATCATTTGCCAAAAAAAAAAAGTGACTGTTAGAAAAAAATGAAATTTGACATAGTTATGTAAATTTTCAATAGTTAAAACTTATATATATTCAGAAATGTGACTCAATTTCCTACATTTCATCTTTTTTACTCGATGAAAGATATGTTGTGTAAGTATATCAAAAAAACAAATTAAGTTGAGGGGTGCCTGATTTTTCAGTTTTCTATTGCATCTAACGCGCCAAAAGTGACCCTCATTAGCTTGCACATGCCCATATTACATTATTTATTGTTTGTGTAAGAGAATATAAACCTTTCATTGTTATATTTAATTTTCATATCTTAACTTTACACTAACTCGAACATACTTGGCAATTATCATTAATGAGATACTATAGATTAACTTTCACTAGCTAACACCTTTAACATAGTGTGACATGGGCATATGTGTAGTGTGACATGGCATATGCTTTTACCATTGTAATATTTTCCTTAGGAGGCCCATTTTACACCCCAATTTACTATAGTTAGTAAAATTGAATCCAAACTTTAGGGTTTCACCATGATAAGGTATCATTTATGTAGAATGGTCAATCTAGATTGTAGCAAGAATGGTCAATCTAGATTGTAGCAAGGAGGCAACTCCAACAGAGTATTAATTAATTTATGGATGAAAAAAAAGACTTTTATTCAATGGCATATCCATCATATGCGGAGTGTGATACATTCAATGATGTAGAATGCTTGTGATGTGTTCAACGATGCACAACGCTTCTTTTCAATATGAACTTTTTATAGCCTTACAACATAATAATTGTGTGGAAGTAGCAAATAATCTCTTCTTCCATGCCTACAATAATTTTTCTTGTAAATATTTCATTGAGAATGATATAAGTAAAGTTAGTTTGATCCCATTAATATGAATGAAGGTAAATAATAAGTTTCAAATAAATATAGTAGTGTATTTTTGCTTTAACGAAAACTTATCATGGAGTAAAAACTAGTTTTAAAGGTTAGGACTCTTATATGGTATGTTTAAGTTTAATATTCACCAAATATTTAGTGTTCCATTACTTTTCTATAATTACCACAACATGCCTCTTACTGTGTACCATGCACATATCTCTCTTGAATGGTTAGTAGGGCATACCTACCAACCATTTGCACATTGAAACACACAAGTGAAGCATGCTCAAAGAATACGATGACATAGCTTGAAAATGCATATTATGGAGGAAAGCTAGTATGCTTTTGTTTCATGCTTGATCTCTCCTTAGTGTGCTCCGATAAGCTCAGTAAATTGTTTAATAAAAAAATGGAATTGGAACTAAATATAGATATGGAAGTTAGGCCCCCTATAAATGGTCTTTAATTACCAAACTAGTTGTGATTGAAGAGTTGTGTCGAGGAAGGTGATGAAGGGAAGCTAGTGCAAAGATGATAGTTGTGGTTGAAGAAGGTGGTGCATGGCTGAAGAAGGAAATGCGGGTATAGAGATTAGGGTGTATTGACTCAAACATAGAGACATAAATCAAACACATAGATATGGCATTTTCTCTATCATATTGCATGTGTAGTGAGTTGGCAGAGCTTGTTGAATGTGAAATTGCTCATTCAATGTGTAGGTGTTGGAAAATGGAAAAGATCGTTTAATTCTCAAAGTGCAGACTAAGCATTTTGTCACCACAAGGAGAATAAGAGGTGCAGTTGAGAATGGTTAAAAAAATTGGATAATCGAAAAACATGACATAGTAAATTTCACAAACTTTTGTTAAAATGGAAATATGACATGGTGTTAACTCAGTTAATAGTTGGTTAGCATGAAATAGAATGAGATATACCATGCCCATCGAAAAATATAATAATATTGTTGACACTATATTTGAAAATACTCAAACCCTAAAAGATTTGTCAAAAAATATACAAAAGAAGTGAAGTTACTACAGATGGGTTGAAATAAAGGGTCATAATACAAAAAAAAACAAAGAAAAACCTAAATATGAAAAGTCCGAAAGTAATTATCGAAGAGGTTAAGTCTTAGTGGAGTTTCAATGGCGGAGATGAAAATAATAGAGATCAACGGCTGTCATGATTTCCCGCACCGCTCAAAAGATCGTTTGCAAACGTTGGTGAGTGGTTGCAGACATAATACTGCCGGGTATGTGTCACACTCTCATTGATCTGCATCAACGTGATAGTGGTATCACAAACCACTACAACGCCGTGCGGAACCACCAAAGGATAATATGCGGCGGGCCATAACACGTGGCAGATGCAAAAGGCGCAAGGGAATACGCCACATGTTGATATAAATCGGAGGGACGATATACATTGGGACAAAATCGACGACCAAGATTCATCCGCACCATGGAAAGTGCACACTCAATAGAAGAAAGAGCGGTTGCAGCAATTAAACCACTCTAACAGGTGTCAGAAAATGGTTGATCTGCACACAGTAAAAACCGGAGAAGAAAACCATTATTGGGATCGCGGATACCATCATGGGAAATAAAGGGACGCAAGATCTAACGGCTCAAATCAAAAGGCCTGTGATCAACGGTTGGATATAAAGTACATTTGGAAAGCTGCCAGAAAGTTAAGGAAAAGGGCTTATATAAAACAAAAGGGTTTTCAAATAACAACATTTTGTCTATGTGTCGTTGTTCCTGGAAGCTCTGAAGACTGGTGGAGATTAGCAATTGCGACAGAAGGATAAAGACGTGTCTATACAGGTAGGGTCTGGTGACCTGGCCCACATTTTTAACGAAAATTTATTTGTAGAAACGTTTTGAATGGAAACTGTACATGATATAGATGTTTTTAAAGCTAAAGAAGCCCTAGAAGATAGAGATGGAGACATTCATGATACCCTAATTAGGTTACCAGTTGCCGAAGTTAAACTTAAGTTGTCTAAGTTATTAGAAGAAGGTATAGACATACACAGAGTCCACTAGTCATCCTTGTTAGCCTTTTGCCCGGACCAAATCCCATCTTTTCCAGAATTTGTGTCATGGTGTGCTGAGAATTATTCCAAAGAAGAAATAACTGTTTTAGATAGTCGAAAAACCAGATTCGTTTGCAAAATAGAGCTTGCCGTCATAATTAAAGCCCTAGAAATAGAGTTTTCTCAAACCCTCAAGTACAAGAATTTTTCTGAAACTTCTGTTATTGAATATTATCATCAAACCCTTCAAGATGATAGAGAAAAGTTTTTGTCTACGTGTCTTAAACCAGAAACCAACATTTCAGATATCCCGTACCCTATAGATATAAATTTATTTGATGAAAATACCCAGCTAGTTCTGACATTGTTGGCTTTAATCCTAGGGTTCGATACAGATATGTATGTAACTGAGTTTCAGTTAAGTATTTTGTATAAAATGAGTACAATTCAATCAGGTATTGATGAAAATCAAATTTCTCGACTTAATTTTGAAGAATTCTTGACCGAGAAGATTCATGACCAGATGGTTAATTTCCCCACTCTGAGGCATTTCAGATTTCAGTCTTTTTTGATGAAAATGATCATGGTGGCCAGTCATGAAGAGTTACATTTCCCTGAGATCATTTTCACAAAGTTATTAGAAAATAACATGTTTAATTACATAAATCATATGCTCTCTGAGATTTACAGAATGATTTTTGGTGAAAAATTGCCTAGAGTATTACCAGAAATGCAAGCATGTATGCAATTGAGTGCAGAATACGCTGTAGGAGATTGGTTCTTGTCAAAGGACAGTACAATGATCAGGTTATATGGTTTCAAACATAAAACCTATGTTTTACCAGCATTTCTTACCTTAAGGGTTTTCGCTTTGGAGTTCCTGAGACAGAAGTTAATTGTTGAGGATAATAATTTCTTGTTTTTCATACAAGCAACAGATATCAAGTATCCATTCACACTTGGCCCATTCACAATGAAGAATAAAAACGCTGCTATTTATATAGAAAAATTATTGAAAGATATGGGTTTTGAGACAGACATGGCTATTGAATATGATCCGTTAAATATAATATCAAAATGGAGAATGGATCACATCGCATCAAAGCCTTGAATCATCAGGTGATTGAGGGAATGTTTGACAGAGCCAATTGGCTGGAGTATAAGGAAGAAATCATTCCAGATTCACATGATAAAGAAATGATATTGACAGATACAACAACAGAGGCAGAAAGCACGACGAATACTGCAATGGTAGGGTTTAAAAGACCCATACAAGATGTAGTGAACATTGAAAGTGAAGGAGCAGGAAAAGGGAAAAAATTGAAAATGGATGAGCAACAAGAGTTAATGGCAGTTTCAGAAGAGGAAGGAAGAACTGAAGTCAAAATACCAGAAGTCATGGTAAACGAGTATAGTATTCAAGAATCCCCAGTGGAAGGTGATGTAAATAGACTACACAGTCTGATGGATGTATTTAATGAACACAGTCAAAATAAACAGGAATCCTCTCAACAAACTAGTCAGTTATTTCCAAGGGTTAGAAATATATCCAACACTGAAGTCAATTTGTTTACTAGCAGAAATGTCAAAGAAAATTCTTTAAAATTTTTAGTTGTTACTAAAGATAAGATCTCAGAGATGAAGGTAGATCTGACAAAATCAATGCCCCAGATAAAATTTTATTGCACAGACAAACAGGAGAGGTTATATATTCAGATTATTTGGGAGCGATATTAAGGGTAGACAAATTTAAAAAATTTAATGGATAAATTGAATAACCAGTTGAGACAAGAGAAAGCAGAAAATAGGTCTCGACAACAACAAATAAACATATTACAAATAGATTTAATAAACAAAGAGGGAGGTGCAGCAGCCAAATTACTCAAAGAAAAGGATCATACAATTCTGATGTTAAGACGAAAGATGAAAATTCCAGACACTTTGCTTATCCAAGGAGCCAAACTAACAGTACTAAAAAAAGAAAAAGAAGAGCTGTCAAATGAAGTAAAGGATATTACTGCAAAAATGTTGAAGCTCACCGAGGAAAAAATTCATTGGGAAAAAGAGAAAATTGGTTTGGAAGAGCAATTGGAGGAAATAAAGAAAAAGTTAGCAGAAATAGGCCAGCAACAGGTACATGCAGATACAAATGAAGATAAAACTGGATTAGATGGTCTCTTGCAAGCCATGTCCCAGGTAATTTTGAAAGATGTCGAAATTAAAGAATTGAAAATGGGAATACAGAAGCTCAAAGAAGAAAATGAGACTAAAGATAAGGAAATAAAAACTTTGCAAATAAGGAATCAAGAATTAATTGATAATAATAAAGGTTTGGCAGCTCATGTGACAGGACAGGCTGCAATGCAAGGTTGCAAACATATGGTATGGGATCAAATTATAAAGGAAGTTGAAAAATTAAGACCTTATCTTGATTATATGAGAATCAAAGAAAAAGTAGCCAAAGACGCCTTTGAGAGTTGCAGAGCAGTCAGAGAGAATTTAAACAAAAAGCCAAAAGAAATAGCACAGAGGGCAATAACTTTCTTAAACAGTTTAATTGAAGCAGACTTGACAACAATGAATATAGTGAATATAATTTCAGTCATTACATGGGCGAGAAGAATCTTGGGAAAATATTCACATGTTGAAAATATTGAAGTTAAAGTTGGAGATATACGAGAGGAAGTAATAAAGTTTAAGAAGCGATTTGAAAAATTAATAAACAAAGGATTCCCTGCTTTTTGGGATGAAAAGAATGAATTGATTCCTCCTAATGAATATAAGAGATTATTGTTTGACATAAGAATGGATCACAAAAAGTTTCAGCAGTTGGATCATATGCTTACAGGAAAGAATTTAATGGAGAAAATTGCGGAAGACTTTGAAATTTTAAATATGTTGATCTCAACCTGTGAGAATCTTCCTCTTGTTTCTTATGCAGGTCACCTTGAAATGCGAGTCCTGGTGAAGGAAATGACCAGTTATGATTTATCCACGGCCGACCAATGGAACTATGTGGACAAATATGGTAGGACAAGATATTCTGTCCATTCATAGATACATTCATAATTTTTGCCAAGTGGCAAAAATTATGCTTTTATTTTAAAAATTTGTAATATTGTTTGAAGACAGTTATCTATTGTTTAAAGACAGTTATCTTTCGAGTTAAGACATTTTTAGTTACTAGTTTAAAGAAGCAGTTATGTCAAGCTTCTTTCGAATTCTGTATAAAAGACAATGAGAGTCATTTTTGAAAGTGTCGGAAACTCTTTGAGAGACAAGATGTTTTGAAGTCAAGTTTTTGATAAATAAAAGGCCATACAGTGGAAATACCTATCTTTGGAGACCAAAGATTCATGTGTTGACCATTTTTACAGTCTGTTTTTCCCTTATCTTTATATGTGCATGTCTACTTTCTTTGTTATATCTTCCATTATGTTCTTCTTCTATACTTAAATGAACATTTGAAATAAATCGGGATTCATACTGGTTATGCCTCGTTTTATCGCATTTAAATATCCACTATTTCTCTAAAGTTGACAATGGATTCATCCTAGTTAGATGCTTGTTGTTGATGGACTGTGATTATTTCTTTATATACCACCTGCAAAAATCAAATTGACTGTGATATGGTTTCTATCTTGCCTCTGTGGAAATCTATTTGGTATAAATATCTTGCTGGCACGTTAAATATTTGAAAGTTGACTCCATGCCCAATGTTTCTTATTTCCTTTTCAACCAAGTAAATCCTTTTGAGAAATTTTGAGTGTATTTCTATATATTTTTAGCCTTTACATATATCTTGTGAGAGAGCCCTCTCTGGTGGAAAAAATGGCTAAGTTTTCTACCTAAAGTTTGGTTTGAAATAAGTTACCTTAGGTGTTATTCTTTTACAACCGAGATAAAATCTAAGTGCTAACATTTTGGCGCCGTTGCCGGGGAACGAAAGTGAAATTTTCCCTGGGAGAAACGATAGAGAAAGGTCAAATTTCTTGGGCAAGGAAGTTTGAAGTAAGTTGGTTGTAGATATTGCCCTGGCGACTTCACTTGTGAAATTGTTTTAAGGTTTTTTGAAGGTATTCAGAAATAGACATTGTGGCTACAAGAAGAAATCCTGGTTTACAGTTCTTCTCAGGCATGGATAATCCAGAAAAGCTCCTCAAGACGGATAAAGGCAAAGGTAAGACAAAAGAAGGTATTCCTCAGTTTTTGAATATATTCCCTTCTTTTCAAGAAAATCTGTTTGAGGAAGAAAATATTGGTTCAAGTGAAATTTTTTTGCTTAGAATGAAATCAGATTCTGATTTGAAAGAAACAAAAGTTTTCCCAAAAAGTTTGTGGGACTATTCTTTAAAATATGTTTGGGAAAACTTACAAAAATCTGAAAGGGCTGGGTCCAAAATATCCAAGGCCCAAAGAATACCTGTGCAAAGTCATAAACAACAGGTAGTGATTGTTCCACCTTATAATCCACCACCCATGGCTTCCATATTTGCCCCATTAGTTTTGCCCGCTGCTTTACATGATTTGCCTCAAAATTATGGACAGATAATCGTTACTTTTGATAATGAGGGTAATTATACAGCACAGCAACATGTTGATAACTTTAGTGATTTCATTGATTTAGAAGAGGTGGACCATGATGATGCAAAAATGAGGTTGTTTGCCCAAATTTTGTGAGGCGAAGTCAAAAAATGGTTCAGAGCTTTAGCTGCAGGATCAATTGCTAATTATGATGCTTTCATAACTCTTTTTATAGAAAGATGGGAAGACCAGAAAAATCCTTCACAGATGTTGACACAGTATAACAATTTGAAAAAAGGAGGTTTTGAGTCGGTTCAAGAATTCTCTGCCAGATTTATGAAAGTTTATAACTCTATCCCCATAGACATAAAACCCCCAGTAGGAGCAACCAAGTTACATTATGCAGATGCTTTTGAAGGTGATTTTTCATGCATATTAAGAGAAAGAAGATCTACCACTTTGGCAATAATGATGAAAGATGCGGTGGAAGTTGAAGCTAATATGATGGCATCTGGAAAGATGAGGCATAGAGATATAGACCGAAAGAAAAGTAAAGAAGATAATCAAAATACAGCTTCTTCTTCTTCTTCCACAGATGTAAAATTTGAAGCAATGATGAAAACTATGGAAAAGTTGTTAGACAGGTTAGTGGTGAATAACAAAGCTCTGAATAAAGAACAAACAGAACCTCAAATCAGAAACCCTAATTTTAGGAGACCCTTTGTCCCACCCATAAGGCCGAGAGATCAGAGGAACCCAAGGAATGCAGAAGAAGATCCAGTCAGACCTCCTTTCCCTGAAAATTATATCGCTGGGGAAGTTGAAGCTGAGATGACTGAGAGTGATATTCACCATTGTGGCAGTTTTTATTCAGAAGTGTATCTGACTAAACATGAGCATGATATGTTCCTTGCAGAAGGAGAATGTTGTGATTTGGAGATAGAAATTGATCAATATCATATTGGTTACCAGAGTGCTATAAACGATCTTCAAAGAAAGATAAATCTGAGAAACATAGACGTTATAATAGACAAAGGAAAAGAGTCAATGGAAAAATCAAAAGGATCTACAGATAAATCCTCCACCAGTCAGAATGAACAACAAACGAGAAGAAAAGAAAACGAGGATGTGCCAAAAGTGGTTTTAGATAACAAGAAAGATTCAGTGAAAGAAGGTGATAAAAATTTGGTTCCTTTCAATATACAGAGTGAAATGTCGAAAGTCAAGATTTATGTACCTTTCAATGAGATATTGAAGAATAATGAATACAAGGAACAAATTTTTAAGATGATGCAAGTAGAAAATCGAGTGGAAATAGATACTTTGGAATTAGATGATGATACTCCTAATATATGCCTGGGTTCAAGAATGGAAGATAATAGTTTTGGGGAAATTTCTCCTTTCTATGTAGATTTGAACGTTCATGATAAAGTTGTGCATAATTGTATGTTAGACTTAGGAGCTTCTCATAATCTGATGTCGAAACTTGTAGTTGAATCTTTGGGATTGGAAATCACAAGACCATATGATGACCCATTTTCTTTTGATTCAAGGAAAGTCAAATGTTTAGGGTTGATCAAAGATTTGACAGTCAATTTTAGTAAAATACCATCCAAAGGTATTCTCATGGATGTGGTGGTTGCTGATATTCCAGCAAAATTTGGTATGCTATTATCTAGATCATGGGCCTCGAAGTTAAAAGGAACTTTGCAGATGGATATGTCTTTTTCTACTATTCCAGTGTTGGGGGTACACATAAGATTATATGCTGAAAAAATGGCTGCTTATTTGGTAAGTGACTTAAAAGAACCTGAAAAGCATGCTATATATGTAGTAGACACAGATTTGGGGTCATGTATTCTGTACAATGATGTTGAATCCAAAGAAAAGATTGATTTAATCGAACCTAAAGAAAATGAAAAAGAAAGATTGTTAAGAGAAAAAATTAGAAAAGAAGGAACTTGGACAATGCATTTTGATGGAGCTAGGAGCTGGTGCGGGAGTATGGATGATCACACCTGATCGAGAATTCTTGATGTTTTCTTATCAATTGAATTTTGAGTGTACAAACAATGTTGCAGAATATGAAGCTTTGATTCTGGGGTTGAATGTATTGAGAGATTTAAAATCAAAAAGAATTGAAGTGTTTGGAGATTTTGAATTGGTAATAAATCAGGTAAAAGCTATTTATCAGACCAAACATCCTAAAATGAGTTCATATAGGAATGAAGTGTGGGATTTATTGAAAAACTTTTTCGATGAACATGATGTTGTTTCAATTCCCAGAGTTAATAACATCGTAGCAGATTCTTTGGCCATTGCGGGAGCTGCATTCAAAACCCCTATCTTTTCTAAAAAGAAATATGATATTGAGGTCATACACAAACTATCTATCCCAAACAATATCAAACACTGGCAGGTTTTTGAAGATGATTAACAGATTAAACGCTTTTTAGAGATGACGGATGAATTCAATTACAGGTCTATTGATGCAGAAGATGCTGGAAATGGTCCAGATGAAAAAGATTCCCCTGAAGAAACATAAAAATTCAAGCAAAGGATTGGAGGTAAGGATATAATTCAACTGAAGAATAACGTTATCCCTAGAGGCTTGATTCCTTTAGAAAAATTGTTTGATAAAAATGTCGTGATGAAAAATCCAAAAG
This sequence comes from Larix kaempferi, assembly GCA_027924585.1. NCBI lineage: Eukaryota > Viridiplantae > Streptophyta > Pinopsida > Pinales > Pinaceae > Larix > Larix kaempferi. The sequence goes on from BSBM01000185.1 coordinate 12,019,233, forward strand.
TAGAACCTAAACCTGAGGATGTAAAAGATTAAAATTTAGGCTCTGAAGAAGATCCCAAATTGGTAAAGCTTTCAAAGAAATTACCAAGAAAGGAAGAGAATAAAAGTGTGGAAGTGATGAAAAGATTTTCATATGTTTTCGCCTGGAGTTATGAAGACCTAAAAGAATATGATGTTTCTGTTATACAACATACAATTCCTATCAAACCTGATGAAAATCCTTTTAAACAGAAGCTGAGAAGAATAAATCCCAAATTGCTTCTAGTGATAGAAAAAGAAGTGAGAAAGCTGTTTGATGCTAAGATAATTGTGTCCTTGAGATTTTCTAAGTGGTTGGCTAACCTAGTACTAGTAAGGAAAAAGAATGGAGAAATAAGGTTGTGCGTAGACTCTAGAAATTTGAACAAAGTCTCTTTGAAAGATAATTATCCACTCCCGAAAATGGATCAGATTTTATAGAAAGTTGTAGGAGCCGAAAGAATTTCTATGTTAGATGGTTTCTCAGGTTACAATCAAATTAAAGTTCACCTAGAAGATCAGGAGAAAACTGCTTTTACTACTCCATGGGAATGTTTATGTATGCCAAAATGCCATTTGGTTTGATGAACGCAGGGGCAACCTTTCAGAGAGCCATGGACATTGCATTTGCAGATGAAAGAGACAAAGTTGTGGTAGTATACATGGATGATATCACTGTTTATTCAAAGAATGCTGCTGATCACTGGAAACATCTGGAAAGAGTTTTTCTGAAATGTAGAAAATTTGGGATCTCCTTAAATCCAAAGAAATCACATTTTTGCATGGAAGAAGGAAGATTGTTGGGACACATCATATCAAAAGAAGGCATCAAGATTGACCCGGAGAGAGTATCTTCCATACAGAAGGTCGGGATCCCTAGGAGTAAGAAGGAAATTCAGTCATTTATTGGAAGGGTAAATTGGTTAAGAAGGTTCATTCCTAGTTTTGCTGAGATTTTGAGAAACATATCTGAAATGCTAAGGAAAGACAAGGAAATTAAATGGACTGAAGAAGCAAGACACTCTTTTGATAATATTAAAAAGGCATTGACTGAAGCACCAGTGTTAATTAGTCCAGATTATTCAAAGGATTTCATTATGTTTACTTATGCATCAGAACACACAGTAGCTGGAGTATTGTTACAAAAAAATCAAGAAGGTGTGGAACAGCCAATTGCATTTTTTAGTAAGATTTCGAGGGATGCAGAATTAAAATATAACATTATGGAGAAACAAGCTTATGCTTTAGTGAAATCATTGAAGGATTTCAGGATATACATATTGCATTCTCATATAATAGCACATGTTCCATCAGCAGCAGTGAAAGATATTCTTACCCAGCCAGATCCTGAAGGAAAAAGAGCAAAGTGGATAGCAGTATTATTGGAATATGATCTCGACATTAAACCTACAAAGCTGATAAAAAGCCAAGGCCTGGCTAAAATGATGACAGAAACAAATTGGGATTCTCTAGGTATGAATTTTCTTTCCGAAGTTTCAAAAGAAGACGTTCCAAATTTACAAGTAATTGAAGATTTCTCTTTATCTCCCTGGTACGCGGACATTGTGTATGTTCTGCAAAATCTCCAAGCACCTGCAAATATGGAAAAAAGCAGAGCAAGATCAATGAAGTTGAAAGCAGCCAAGTTCTGCATATTAGATGGGAATTTATTCTGGAAAGATCCAGGAGGTATTCTGTTGAATTGTCTATTAGAGAATGAAGCACAGCATATTATGGGGGAATTTCATAAAGGCATGTGTGGAGGACATCATTCATGGAAGGCTACAGTGAACAAGAATCTTAGAGCTGGTTTTTATTGGCCCAACATGTATTCAAATGTATATAAAGAAGTGACCAAATGTCATGAATGTCAAATTTTTGATGGGAAAAGAGAATTATTACCATTTCCTTTGAAACCTATTTCAGTTGAAGCACCTTTTCAACAGTGGGGGTTAGATTTTATTGGTGAAATTAACCCAAATTCGTCAGGGCAGCATAAGTGGATTTTGACTGTTACAGATTACTTCATGAAATGGATTGAGGCCATTCCAACAAGAAATGCCACAGAAACAGTGATAATGAACTTTTTAGAAGAAAACATCTTATCTAGGTTTGGTTGTCCTAAAAAGATAGTGACAGATAATGCTCCAGCGTTCAAATAAAAAAAGATGATAAATTTTTGTCACAAATATCACATACATTTAAATCATTCCACTACTTATTATCCACAAGGAAATGGGTTGGCCGAATCTTCAAATAAAAGTTTAGTGAGGATCATAAAGAGGTTGCTAGAAGATAACAAGAGAGCTTGGCACACTAAATTAAAATATGCTCTGTGGGCAGATAGAATCAGTACAAAAAGAGAAATTGGCACTTCCCCCTTCCAGTTGGTGTATGGCACAGAGGTAATTTTTCCTGTTTCTTTGGGTTTGCCCGTTATGAAATTGTTACAAGAAGTCGAAGAAGAACCAAATCATATGCAGAAGAGAATAAATCAAATGATAGAATTACATGAAGTTAGAGAAAAGGCATACAACAAAACCCAAATGCATTAGGAAAAAATGAAGAAAACTTTTGACAGAAAGGTTAAAGAAAAGAATTTTCAGATAAAAGATTAGTTTTGAAGTGGGACTCTAGAAATGAAGATCACCATGGGAAGTTTGAACATTTGTGGAAAGGTCCATATATTGTTGCAGGATATCAAGGGGAAAATGCATTTACCCTAAAAAATTGTAATGGAGAATTCTTTCTTGGAGGACCAGTAAATGGTAGACACCTCAAACATTATCTCTCTTAAAAGGACAGAGGTGAAAGAGAATTTTATACAGTGTAAATATTTTCCTTTATCACAAAATAAAATAAAATGATGATATGAACCTTGATTTGCAGAAAAGTTTGAATGCAGCCCAATGGATCAGGCACTTGGTCTACGATGTTCTTTGCTACCTCACAGGGAAGATAACATCCCCAGTTGGAGCCAGTTGTTGACACTATATTTGAAAATACTCAAACCCTAAAATATTTGTCAAAAAATATCCAAAAGAAGTGAAGTTACTATAGATGGGTTGAAATAAAGGGTCATAATACAAAAAACAACAAAGAAAAACCTACATATGCAAAGTCCGAAAGTAATTATCGAAGAGGTTAAGTCTTAGTGAAGTTTCAACGGCGTAGATGAAAATAATAGAGATCAACGGCTGTCATGATTTCCCGCACCGCCCAAAAGATCGTTTGCAAACGTTGGTGAGTGGTTGCAGACATAATACCACTGGGTACGTGTCACACTCTCATTGATCCGCATCAACGTGATAGTGATATCACAAACCACTACAACGCCGTGCGGAACCACCAAAGGATAATACGCGGCGGGCCATAGCACGTGGCAGATCCAGAAGGCGCAAGGGAATACACCACATGTTGATATAAATCAGAGGAACGATATACATTGGGACAAAATCAATGGCCAAGATTCATTCGCACCATGGGAAGTGCGCACTCAATAGAAGAAAGAGTGGTTGCGGCAATTAAACCACTCTAACCGGTGTCAGAAAATGGTTGATCCGCACACAGTAAAAACCGGAGAAGAAAACCGTTATTGGGATTGCGGATACCATCATGGGAAATAAAGGGACGCAAGATCTAACAGCTCAAATGAAAAGGCCTGTGATCAACGGTTGGATATAAAGTACATTTGGAAAGCTGCCAGAAAGTTAAGGAAAAGGGCTTATATAAAACAAAAGGGTTTTCAAATAACGGCATTTTGTCTATGTGTCGTTGTTCCTAGAAGCTCTGAAGACCGGTGGAGATCAGCAATTGCGACAGAAGGATAAAGACGTGTCTATACAGGTAGGGTCTGGTGACCTGGCCCACATTTTTAACGGAAATTTGTTTGTAGAAACGTTTTAAATGGAAACTGTACATGACATAGATGTTTTTAAAGCTAAAGAAGCCCTAGAAGATAGAGATGGAGACATTCATGATACCCTAATCAGGTTACCAGTCGTCGAAGTTAAACTTAAGTTGTCTAAGTTATTAGAAGAAGGTATAGACATACACAGAGTCCACTAGTCATCCTTGTTAGCCTTCTGCCGGACCAAATCCCATCTTTTCCAGAATTTGTGTCGTGGTGTGCTGAGAATTATTCTAGAGAAGAAAGAACTATTTTAGATAGTTGAAAAACCAGAGTTGTTTGCAAAATAGATCCTGTCGTCATAATTAAATCCCTAGAAATAGAATTTTCTCAAACCCTCGAGTATGAGAATTTTTCTGAAACTTCTATTATTGAATATTATCATCAAACCCTTGAAGATGATAGAGAAAAGTTTTTGTCTACGTGTCTTAAACCAGAAACCAACATTTCAGATATCCCGTACCCTATAGATATAAATTTATTTGATGGAAATACCCAGCTGGTTCTGACATTGTTGGCTTTAATCCTAGGGTTCAATACAAATATGTATTAAACTGAGTTTCAGTTAAGTATTTTGTATAAAATGAGTACAATTCAGTCAGGGATTGATGAAAATCAAATTTCTCGACTTAATTTTGAAGAATTCTTGACCGAGAAGATTCATGACTAGATGGTCAATTTCCCCACTCTGAGGCATTTCAGATTTCAGTCTTTTTTGATGAAAATAATCATGGTAGCCAGTCATGACAAGTTACAATTCCCTGAGATCATTTTCACAAAGTTATTAGAAAATAACATGTTTAATTACATAAATCATATGCTCTCTGAGATTTATAGAATGATTTTTGGTGAAAAATTGCCTAGAGTATTACCAGAAATGCAAGCATGTATGCAATTGAGTGCAGAATATGCTGTAGGAGATTGGTTCTTGTCAAAGGATAGTACAGTGATCAAGTTATATGGTTTCAAACATAAACCCTATGTTTTACCAACATTTCTTACCTTAAGGGTTTTCGCTTTGGAGTTCCTGAGACAGAAGTTAATTGTTGAGGATAATAATTTCTTGTTTTTCAAACAAGCAACAAATATCAAGTATCCGTTCACACTTGGCCCATTCACAGTGAAGAATAAAAATGCTGCTATTTATATAGAAAAATTATTGAAAGATATGGGTTTTGAGACAGACATGGCTATTGAATATGATCCGTTAAATATAATATCAAAACGGAGAACGGATCATTGCATCAAAGCGTTGAATCATCAGGTGATTGAGGGAATGCCTGACAGAGTCAATTGGTTGGAGTATAAGGAAGAAATCATTCCAGATTCACATGATAAAGAAATGATATTGACAGATGCAACAACAGAGGCAGAAAGCACGATGAATACTGCAATGGTAGGGTTTAAAAGACCCATACAAGATGTAGTGAACATTGAAAGTGAAGGAGCAGAAAAAGGGAAAAATTTGAAAATGGATGAGCAACAAGAGTTAATGGCAGTTTCAGAAGAGGAAAGAAGAACTGAAGTCAAAATACCAGAAGTCATGGTAAAGGAGTACAGTATTCAAGAATCCCCGGTGGAAGGTGATGTAAATAGACCACACAGTCTGATGGATGTATTTAATGAACACAGTCAAAATAAACAGGAATCCTCTCGACAAACTAGTCAGTTATTTCCAAGGGTTAGAAATATATCCAACACTGAAGTCAATTTGTTTACTAGCAGAAATGTCAAAGAAAATTCTTTAAAATTTTCATTTGTTACTAAAGATAAGATCTCAGAGATGAAGGTAGATCTGACAAAAATCAATGCACCAGATAAAATTTTATTGCACAGAAAAACAGGAGAGGTTATATATTCAGATTATTTGGGAGCGATATTAAGGGTAGACAAATTGAAAAATTTAATGGATAAATTGAATAACCAGTTGAGACAAGAGAAAGCAGAAAATAAGTCTAGACAACAACAAATAAAAAGATTACAAATAGATTTAATAAACAAAGAGGGAGGTGCAACAGCAAAATTACTCAAAGAAAAGGATGATACAATTCTGATGTTAAGAACCACTTATACTATGAAACGAGAACTATATACTAAGAACGGGAACTCTAGCCATAAAAACTCATATTTTTGCATAAAAAACACCGAAAACAACCCCCAAATCAAAAAGTGTTGATGCCAGTATCATGTTTTCATAAAAAACACCAAAAACAACCCCCAAATCGAAAAGTGTTGATACTAGTATCAACGTTTTTTTCTCTGGGTTAAAAATATAGCCATGGCTTAAAAATCTCATATTGTTGTTTACGAAAGCCTTAAAATCAACCCCTAAATTGAACTTTTATGTTTTCAACAAATAAATTCCTAACCCTAACCCCCAACAAACTATTACAAAAGTTAAAAAAAAAATTATAATGCGCCCCTCCTACATTACCCCCTACCTTAACCGCCCAAAAATTACATTTCCTAATGCCCTACCCACTACGTTAACCCCTTAATGTTACCCCATTACCCCTCACACGTTGTTTTAACTAAAAAAATTTATAACCCAACTTAAAAAAATTAAAAAATTAAAATAAAAACCTAAACTTAAAAAATAAAAAATAAAACCTAAGCTTTACAAAAGAAAATAACAAAAAACAAACTAGACTTTACAAATTAAAAAAAAAAAAAGACTTTATAAAAAAAAAAATTTAAAACAAATTAAAAATTTAAAAAAAAACTTAAAAAAAAAAAATTAAAAATTAAAAAAAAAAAAAATTTAAAACAAATTAAAAATTTAAAAATTAAAAAAAAAAAAATTTAAAAAAAATTTAAAATTTAAAAAAAATAAAAAATAAAAATTAAAAAAAAAATAAAAATTTTAAAACAAATTTAAAATTTTAAAAAAACTTTAAAAAAAAAATTAAAAATTAAAAAAAAAATAAAAATTTTAAAACAAATTTTAAATTAAAAAAAAAACTTTAATAAAAAATTAAAAATTTAAAAAAAAATAAATTTTAAAACAAATTTAAAATTTAAAAAAAAAACTTCAAAAAAGAACATTTAAAATTTAAAACAAAAATAAATTTAAAAACAAATTTAAAATTTAAAAAAAAACTTAAAAAATAAAAATTAAAACTTAAAAAAAAAACCGTTGGGCGCCCAAAGGGCCGCCCCACGGTGGCAGCTCGATGCGCCCGGCATCGAGCTGCCACCGTGGGGCGGCCCTTTGGGCGCCCAACGGGGCGGAGCCAGGGCGGCGGACGCTGGCTCCGCCCCTTTGGGCGCCCAAAGGGCCGCCCCACGGTGGCAGCTCGATGCCGGGCATCGAGCTGCCCCCGTGGGGCGGCCCTTTGGGCGCCCAACGGGGCGGAGCCAGGGCGGCGGACGCTGGCTCCGCCCCGTTGGGCGCCCAAAGGGCCGCCCCACGGGCATCGAACTGCCACCGTGGGGCGGCCCTTTGGGCGCCCAACGGGGCGGAGCCAGCGTCCGCCGCCCTGGCTCCGTCCCGTTGGGCGCCCAAAGGGCTGCCCCCGTGGGGCGGCCCTTTGGGCGCCCAACGGGGCGGAGCCAGGGCGGCGGACGCTGGCTCCGCCCCGTTGGGCGCCCAAAGGGCTGCCCCCGTGGGGCGGCCCTTTGGGCGCCCAAGGGGCTGCCCCCGTGGGGCGGCCCTTTGGGCGCCCAAGGGGCTTTTTTTTTTAATTTTAAATTTTTTTTTAAATTTATTTTTTTTTAAGTTTTAAATGTTCTTTTTTTAAGTTTTTTTTTTAAATTTTAAATTTGTTTAAAATTTTTTTTTTTTTTTAATTTTTAATTTTTTTTGAAGTTTTTTTTAAAATTTTAAATTTGTTTTAAATTTTTTTTTTTAAGTTTTTTTTAAATTTTAAATTTGTTTTAAAATTTATTTATTTTTTTAAATTTTAAATTTTATTTTTAAAGTTTTTTTTAAAATTTAAAATTTGTTTTAAAATTTTTTTTTTTTAAATTTTAATTTTTTGTTTTTTAAGTTTTTTTTTAAATTTTTAATTTGTTTTTAAATTTTTTTTTTTTTCCGGCATCGAGCTGCCCCTTGGGCGCCCAACGGTTTTTTTTTTTAATTTTTAATTTTTTTTTTTTAGGTTTTTTTTTTTAAATTTTTAATTTGTTTTAAAATTTATTTTTTTTTTTAAGTTTTTTTTTAAATTTTTAATTTGTTTTAAAAAAAAAAATCTTAAAGTTTTTTTTTAAATTTTTAATTTGTTTTTAAATTTATTTATTTTTTATTTTTTTATTTTTAAGTTTTTTTAAAATTTTTAATTTGTTTTAAAATTTATTTTTTGTAAAGTTTTTTTTTTTTTAAATTTGTAAAGTCTAGTTTATTTTTTGTTATTTTCTTTTGTAAAGTTTAGGTTTTATTTTTTATTTTTTAAGTTTAGGTTTTTATTTTAATTTTTTTAGTTTTTTTAAGCTGGGTTTTAAATTTTTTTAGTTAAAACGATGTGTGAGGGGTAATGGGGTAACATTAGGGAGTTAACGTAGTGGGTAGGGCATTAGGAAATGTAATTTTCGGGGGGCTAAGGTAGGGGGTAATGTAGGGCGCTAGGACATTAGAAAATGTACTTTGTTTTTTTAAATGTTTTATTAATGGTTGGTTGAGGGGTTAGGGTAGGATATGTAATTATTTTTTTAAATGTAATTTTTAAAAAAAATTATTAATAGTTTGTTAGGGGGTTAGGGTAGAAGGGACGCATTATAATTTTTTTTTAACTTTTGTAATAGTTTGTGGGGGAGTAGGGATAGGGTTAGGGTAGAAGGGGGCAATGTAATTTTTTTAAATATTTTCTTTTTAAATTTTAATAATAATTGGTTAGGGGGTTAAATATTATGAAAAATAATGTGAAATAGTATCATTTTTATACAAAATGACTAAAAATCTGTTAAAAATGGGTTTAAATGTCTTCTTTTTCTCGATTTGTTTACTATTTTTTCCATAAAAATATATTATTTATGATTGAATTTTAAAGATAAATGTCGAAAATGTATGTGTTTTTCATTATAGCTAGCTTCTAAATGTATGTTTTTTGTTAAATTTCTAAAAAACACACTTGAAAATAGAAATTAAAAATACTTTACAATAAAGATGTGTCAAAGGCCCAAAAAAATGCCTCAAAATGAAAATGTGTGATACTGGCATCAACCATTTTTGAAACGGAGGTAAAAATAGCTACTAAAATTAGGAGAGAGAAAAACGAGAACTGTGTCGAGTTCTCGTTTTATAGTATAAGTGGTTTAAGACGAAAGCTGAAAATTCCAGACACTTTGCTTATCCAAGGAGCCAAACTAACAGTACTGGAAAAAGAAAAAGAAGAGCTGTCAAATGAAGTAAAGGATGTTACTGCAAAAATGTTGAAGCTCACCGAGGAAAAAATTCATTGGGAAAAAGAGAAAATTGGTTTGGAAGAGCAATTGAAGGAAATAAAGAAAAAGTTAGCAGAAATAGGTCAGCAACAAGTACATGCAGATACAGATGAAGATAAAACTGGATTAGATGGTCTCTTACAAGCCATGTCCCAGGTAAGTTTGAAAGATGTCGAAATTAAAGAATTGAAAATGGGAATACAGAAGCTCAAAGAAGAAAATGAGACTAAAGATAAGGAAATAAAAACTTTGTAAATAAGGAATCAGGAATTAACTGATAATAATAAAGGTTTGGCAGCTCATGTGATAGGACAGGTTGCAATGCAAGGTTGCAAACATATGGTATGGGATCAAATTATAGAGGAAGTTGAAAAATTAAGACCTTATCTTGATTATATGAGAATCAAAGAAAAAGTAGCCAAAGACGCCTTTGAGAGTTACAGAGTAGTCAGAGAGAATTTAAACAAAAAGCCAAAAGAAATAGCACAGAGGGCAATAACTTTCTTAAATAGTTTAACCGAAGCAGACTTGATAACAATGAATATAATGAATAGAATTTCAGTCATTACACGGGCGAGAAGAATCTTGGGAAAATATTCACATGTTGAAAATATTGAAGCTAAAGCTGGAGATATATGAAAGGAAGTAATAAAGTTTAAGAAGCGATTTGAAAAATTAATAAACAAAGGATTCCCTGCTTTTTGGGATGAAAAGAATGAATTGATTCCTCCTAATGAATATAAGAGATTATTGTTTGACATAAGAATGGATCACAAAAAGTTTCATCAGTTGGATCATATGCTTACAGGAAAGATTTTAATGGAGAAAATTGCAGAAGACTTTGAAATTTTAAATATGTTGATCTCAACCCGTGAGAATCTTCCTCTTGTTTCTTATGCAGGTCACCTTGAAATATGAGTCTTGGTGAAGGAAATGACCAGTTATGATTTACCCACGGCCGACCAATGGAACTATGTGGACAAATATGGAAGGACAAGATATTTTGTCCATTCATAGATACATTCAGAATTTTTGCCAAGTGGCAAAAATGATGCTTTTATTTTAAAAATTTGTAATATTGTTTGAAGACAGTTTTCTATTGTTTAAAGACAGTTATCTTTCGAGTTAAGACATTTTTAGTTATTAGTTTAAAGAAGCAGTTATGTCAAGCTTTTTTCAAATTCTGTATAAAAGACAATGAGAGTCATTTTTGAAAGGGTTGGAAACTCTTTGAGAGATGAGATGTTTTGAAGTCAAATTTTTGATAAATAAAAGGCCATACAGTGGAAATACCTATCTTTGGAGACTAGAGATTCATGTGTTGACCATTTTTACAGTCTGTTTTTCCCTTATCTTTATATGTGCATGTCTACTTTCTTTGTTATATCTTCCATTATGTTCTTCTTCTATACTTAAATGAACGTTTGAAATAAATCAGGATTTATACTGGTTATGCCTCGTTTTATCGCATTTAAATATCCACTATTTCTCTAAAGTTGACAATGGATTCATCCTAGTTAGATGCCTGTTGTTGATGGACTGTGATTATTTCTTTCTATACCACCTACAAAAATCAAATTGACCGTGATATGGTTTCTATCTTGCCTCTGTGGAAATCTGTTTGGTATAAATCTCTTGCTGGCACGTTAAATATTTGAAAGTTGACTCCATGCCCAATGTTTCTTGTTTCCTTTTCAACCAAGTAAATCCTTTTGAGAAATTTTCGGTGTATTTCTATATATTTTTAGCCTTTACATATATTTTGTGAGAGAGCCCTCTCTGGTGGAAAAAATGGCTAAGTTGTTGATGTATATGTAACTTCGGAATGTATTTCATCAGTATATTATATATATATTTATTGTACCCTTATAAGAGATGTGTTATTCCTCTATAAGGAAGTGTCGTCATGTGGATTGACAAGTGTCGCAAGTGTGTGTACTTGCCGATGGGTTATTAGACCACCTTATGGGGTCGGCCCTAATTAATATATAATATAATGTGAATGTACTCAAGTAGACAAGTCGGCCCCAGTAGGTCACTGGGCAAAAAGGTGAGTATAAATAGAGATAGGAGATCTCTATTTTACTCACTCAGAAAAGTATCTATCTCTCTCTCTGAAAAGTGGCGCACTAGTGAGGAGGAGGAGGATCATCTGCTAGGAGACTATCTCTGTATTATTTGGTTGTATTTTGGTTGAGCCATTGCTCTCTCTATCTTTGAGGAAGCTGTGGGGTTTTTCACCTTAGGGTTTTCCCCACGGAAACTCTGTGTCTCTTGTCTCTATGTTTTTGATTCTTGTGATGCTTGTGATGCTTGTCATATTATGATTGTCATGCATTGATATACTGTAGATGTTGTTCTCTCAGCAAAGATCCTATAGTATTGTGATTTAATACTGAAAATTTAACATAAGTTTTCTACCTAAATTTTGGTTTTAAATAAGTTACCTTAGGTGTTATTCTTTTACAACCGGGATAAAATCTAAGTGCTAACAAATACACTCATATGTTATTGGGAAAAAATGTAATTCATGGATTTGTTTTTGTTTTTGTAATGGGTTAATTATTTGAGCATATATGCATTGACCTATATTCAACCTTAGGCAATCAGAACTCTAATTTTACTCATCTTAGTAATTCATTCACTTAGTATCCATTTGGACTTAATTAGACTAATATAGACATTACGTATGTGTACATGTGGACCTATTTATGTGTCGACAACATATGATTTTACTGTTATGTCCTCATGAGGATTATATTTGTGTGATTCCTTTTGAGCATTTACATTAAATTGTGAAATTAGACACATGGATACTAGTTCAAGTTTCACGCTATGTATATGGATGTGATGCATGGTGCAATAAAAATGTGTTGTTTACTTGAATAGTAGTACATGACATGGGTTTCACATGAAATGGTTATATTTTATATGGTATTTAAGTTATTAATTATCTAGCCTACAAGATGATGAGATATGTACTAGTCAAATGATTGTAGTAATGAGGTAAATTGGATGTTATCGACATCATGAAAATAATGTGTACTATAATTTTTTCTTATGATTTCAAATACTCTTATGATCTATGGGTAAGTGTGGTTTTGAAAGGATACACAACTTTCATAGCGTGGTTGTTTGATGATGTGACTATAAGAATAATAACTACAAAATATGGCTCAATATAGAGTTTTGACCCTAGTTATATCAAGATGGGTGGATGTATTACCCACTATGTATTCTCCAAAACTTGGAGTCGTGGGAGGGTTTTGGTGGGCCACGCTCCCCAAGTTGTGTGATGATGACTACCAGTTTCCTGCTACAGAATCTTGGTTGATATGGTCAACAATTCTACTTATGGGTTCTATCTAGAGTTAGGTCAATATAGTTGACGCTCCTGCAAGTCAATATTGTTGACGCTCGTGCATATTCCAATAGAGGAAATGATAGGATATGGGATATGGAAGTAGGTTAGGGAGGAAACATGGTTTGAAGTAATTCAAAATTTTGTCATGAGTTAGTTATAACAACTTGGTTACTTGTGTGCGCTAAAAATCTTTCTTTAATCATGTGTGATGATATGCATATGTTGTATCATTTGTATTGAATTATTGTAAACTAGTTAGTGAGATTGTTAGATGTTGTTATTACTATTTGTTATCTTGCATACTTGGATGAGAAAATATAGGAACTATGCATTAGAGGCAGAGATTGTTTATGATTAGCACATTCATAGGATATGTATACACTAGTTACGTACAGGGTTGAAATTTTACATCCTACCTTGCATGCCAAGAAATTTTTATATGACGTTTTAATTTTAACATTGCATTTCATTTGACGTTTAAATATTAATTTTACCTGTCATAATAATGGTTGATTTGTTTTTGAAATAACATTTATACTAACTATATGTAACATTAAATTCTCGTATTTTGCCTCATATAATACAAAAATAAAAAAAGTTTACAGAATTATAATTAAAAAAACATAAAAAACATAATGATTAAACCAGGCACACGCATAATGACAAAAGAAGGTTTATCTTGTAAACCTTTAAATAGGCTTCTTCACAAACAATACAATGGGTCATTTCCAGGGCCACCAAATACCACGGGTTCAAAAAACCATGACCAAGTCAAGTTCACCTAACAAGAGAAGACAATGAGACCATGACACAATTCCAAATTTCCATATTATATATAAAATTACTAATAACTAATTAGTACTAATAATACATACATACATACATACATACATACATATACATATATGTGGGATTGGTATATAGATATTAATGGCGTGTAAAAATATAGATGCACTTCAAAATGACGGGTGAAATTAAAATACACACTTCATTAATGATGTTTAATTTTATGAAGTGGTAGTATTTTGACGTTTAAAATTGCAAATAATGGATATTTACCTGTCAAATTTTAACCCTGGCTATGTATACCTACATTATGTATGTACAATAATATAAATATTTGATGCATTAATTACTAAATGAATAGGTTAATGATTGTAGGAAGTATATTGAATACATATAAATATCTAGTAGCATTAAATACCCTTCTTGAATTTCATTATTTGTTAGTATGATGAATTAAATAGGTATGGTGGGGTGCCATATATTTTGGGGGGAAATGTCAAATTTCATTTATAATCTAGCATCAGAAGAAAGACTTTCCATTTCTATGTTATTGTTCTTTTATTTGCTAGTTTGTCCATGACTTGTAGGACTAGCATATGGTCTAAGAAACCATGACCCGGGGACATCTAAGCCGTCGAAATCACTCGAGGATCACACCCGGCCTAGGCCACACCAACCCTTAGCATGGATATATTTTTAGTGTCTCCTCCTAGTTACCTTGTAGGGTTTGAACTCAATTTTCCATGCAGAACATGGCCATTCAAAACCAACTATGCTAGCAGGATTTGACCATTTCTATTTTATTGTTATTGTTATTTAATTCATTATTTTATTTTAATTATTTTTTTTCCTAAATTCTAGAAGGGGTGGTTTATAGTCCATGAATGGGAGTGGTTGAGGAGATTTGAGAAAGTGCATATGGATATTTGATAAATAGAGAGGATGAAGAGGAGTTGGAGGAGGTTGGAGCTTGTTGAGAGGTGGAAGAATTCTTGGAAGAAATATTTTCATGGGACAATATTCTTAGAGATATTGTGCATTATTATTCTTGGAGTTACAGGAATGGAGGGCCAAGAAATCGAATTGTTTCTTGGAGCTATGAATTCAACTAGGCTCCCAATTGGAAGTAAGGTTTAATTCCATTCTAGGCATTGAAGGAGGGGGAAATATATAAACTTTTTGTTGCTAGAATACTACTACATTCTTGGACAAATTTGACATTTAAATAGGTACTTTTCAGTGAGTTGTTGCTTAAATTCATGTTATACTTTGGTTATTTTTCTATTGTCATGGTTACAAGCATGTTTCTAATGTAGTTTTTCTAGTTGTCATCCTTAAGTAATTGCAACATATATTTCCCATACATGAATGAAAATTCATAGATACACATACAATAAGTAGTGTATTCGTGTTCATGTGTAGTTTATGGTATTTATTAAAGAAGTAAGGCGTAGAGGCCTTACAATATAAGTCTTAATCAAAATGCTAAATTGAGGCATTTGACATAGTGTTCCTATTATTGGTAAAATTTCAACTTATGACATGGAAAATTTTAGGAGTTAATTTTTTCTACTTGATTAATTTTGAAAAAAAATTCAAGTTATTCACCCATTCATAATGAATATTTACCTAAATTTATACATGCCAAAACTATTTTACTTGAAAAATGGCCAATTTTTTATAGAAATTAGATCAATATTTAGATTTTTGAAGATTTTACAAAAATACCACTAGACATTTATAGCCATTATTTTAAGACTAAACAAGTTTCGCCAAAGTTTTTACACTTAAAAGATAAGTATGGATCCTTGGTAGAATTGCAACCCATGAAGTTATATGTGAAGTTGTATCAATGCACAAGCACCACACGAAATCAGAATAAGTGCACTAATATAAAAAATGAAGTTATTATTTTTTAGCATACACATGTATATAACCAATAATTACTAATACAAATAATGATTTTCTTTAGTAGTGATTCCTTCACAAGTGCACAATGTAAAATATGTTCCTACTCACCTTTTCTCATTAAATCATTATGGGAAATCATAAACAATTCAATATATAAATTTCACAAGCATAAATAAAATGGTCTTTGTTGAAGAAAAGAAGAGATAAATATTCTAATAGGAACAATGTAATGCCATCTTATTGCAATTTATAATCTATTTCCCTCTAAGTTCAAGACAATTATTTTCAAACTAGTTTTATAATCAAACTTGTTCAATATGTTAATTTTTTGGCTCCATGTTTGAAATTCATCTGCTAAAATAGTATTTTGCTTCAAATATGCTTCTAGAATTTACACCTCTACTTGTTGATTCCTTTCACATGAATAAATATCATATAAAACACAATAATGTTTAGCATCTAAGTTGCTAGAATATGTAATTTAAATCCTTAAAAAGATTTCTCTATCATTGTTAAGAAACAAATTCCCCAAAAGAGCATGAAAAGAGCATAAATAGACCAAAAATATTAAGCCGTGCCTTAATAATGAAGAAAAGAGATGAATATCAAGCCTCTTCGAGGGGGGAACCTCCTTATACAATGTACTAAGTACACACGACATGACTAAATGAGATTATTCAATTAAAAAGGTCACCTTCCTACATATCAGAGACAAAGAGACACAATTACAACTAATGGACCCAAGCCGACATCAATAATATAATAATATTGATGACAATTACCACTAATATACCCAAGATGACATCAATAATATGTAATGTGCCACAATATATGGGGTAATGTTCCCACATTTAAGGATTAACATGCCCCTTCCATTCAGAAAAGTGTTTTCCTCAATTCTTGGTTAGTTGTGGATGCATATGTATGAAGCAATCATCTTCCCATGTTGAATCTTCAACTGGTAATTTCTTCCACTTGATGAGGTACTCACTAATAGCATGATTGCGTAGTTGTTTGGTCCTTGTTTCAATAATTTGTTTAGGTTCCAATGTGACTTTTCCTTCTTCATCAAGCTCCGATAAGATAGTTTGAATTGGTATCTTGTCTCCTATTACCTTCTTTAAGCAAGAAATGTGGAAAACTATGTGTACCCTTTAAGATGAAGGGAGCTCCAATTTGTAAGCCATACTACCAATATTCCGCAACACTTCAAGTACCATAGTAATTGGGTGCTAATTTATTGTCTTTATTTAGTTGATTAAGGGAAATATGATTGTAAGGTTGCATCCTAAAAGATACCCAATCCCCTTCTTCAAAACTCCTTTCACTGTGATGTTGATCTTGTTGTTGTTTCATCTTTTTTTTTGACATAGCCAGGTTGTCCTTCAGTAATTGGAGAACTTATTGTTGGTGCTCTAGGTGACCTTCCATAGCTTGAACTTTAGATTTTCCTTTTAAGGGAGATGTGATAGATGGAGGATGGTACCCATAAAGTGCCATAAATGGATACATTTTTGATGATGTGTGGAAGGAAGTATTGTACCACTATTCTTCCGAAGATAACCATTTCACCCACTAAGTTTGTTTATCAGATGTAGAACAACAAACATATCATTCCAAACATTTATTCACTATCTCAGTTTTCCCATCGGGTTGAGGATGATAAGATGAATTGTGAGCCAACTGGGTACCCACACAAGAAAATAATTCAGTCCAAAATTTTCCAGTGAAAATTGGATCTCTATCACTTACAATAATCTCTGGTTTTCCATGTAAATTCTGAACTATTTTCATGAAGCCTACATCAACTGTACTTGCATTAAAAGGGTGAGAGAGTGCACAAAAGTGTGCATACTTTGTGAGTCTATCATAAACCACCATAATAAAATTATTCCCTTCTGAATTGGGTAGATCTATGATAAAATCCATTGAGACTTCCTCCCAATGCTGACAAGGTATTTCTAATGGTTGTAAAAGACCCAGGGTCTTAACTGTTTCAACCTTATTTTGTTGGAAAACCAAACATTCATCCATGAACATTTGAATATCATATTTAAGACCATCCCCAAAAAATTCCTTCTTGACCCCGTGGTACTTTTTTAGGAATCCTAAGTGTCCACCTATAGGAGAGGTGTGTAATTCCAAAAAGATCTTTTGTTTGAGTTGAGAGTTCTTACATATATATAAGTGATCCTTATACCATAGTGAATCATTTTTCCACACAAAAGTATCTGATACACTGGGATCGTTTTGTAGCTTTTGAATGAGCACCCACATAGATAGGTCATTCTTCCATTCTTCCCTTTCTACTACTACCCAATCGGGTTGTATAATCAAAATCGCACAAAGTAATGCTTCAACATCCTCCTTTTCTAGAGAGTGAAATTGCCACCACATACTGGCTCCATTTTTTATAGATGATTTCAAATTCATATCGTAACATCTTAGTTACACATTTTTGTTGCTCTTCTAAAGATAGTATCTATTCCAACAATTATTTAAGACTATCATGATCTGTTTTGATCTTAAAGTGCCTACTTATTGGGTAATGATGCCATTACTTAAGAGCATGTAGTATTTCCATCATTTCCTTATCATAAATGGGTTTCTGTAAGTTCTTTCCCTTGATTGGTCGACTTTCAAAAGAAAGGGGATGTCTTTCTTGCATTAGAACAACACTGATTCCATTTCCTGAGGCATCACATTCCACAATGAAGGTTTTTGTGAAGTATGGTGTGGTCAAAACAGGAGCTTTGCACATTTCTTCTTTAAGTTGTTCAAAAGCTTGAGTTGCCTCTAGAGTCTAATAAAATGCTTCCTTCTTCAATAATGTGGTTAGAGGTGTTGTTATTCTTCCATAGTTCGGAACATACTTGCGGTAGTACCCTATAAAACCTAATAATCCTCTAAGATTCTTCAAGGTTTTGGGAATCATCTAGTCCATCATGGATTTAATTTTGTTAGGGTCTACCTTAACACTTTCATGAGATACAATATGACCCAAATACTCTACCTCCTTTGCCCCAAAGAAATATTTGGAAGGTTTTGCATATAGTTGTTTCTCCTTTAGTATTTGTAGCACCATGTCAACATGTTGAACATGTTCTTCCCAAGAATTTCTATAGATTAATATATCATCAAAAAATACTAACACAAATTTTATAAGGAAGGGCTTGAGAATGGAATTAATCAAACCTTGAAATGTGGAAGGTGCATTCATAAGGCCAAAAGGCATAACCAAAAATTCATAATGACCTTCATGAGTTCTTAATGATATTTCTGGGATGTCTTCTTCCTTCACTCTAATATGATGATACCCTAAACAAATATCCAACTTTGTGAAGTAAAATTCTCCATGTAGTTCATCTAACAATTCATTAATGACTGGAACGAAAAAATTATCTTTAATGGTGATCTTGTTGAGCTCTCTATAATCTGGACACATACGCCATGATCCCTCTCCTTGCGTACCATTACCATTGGTATAGAGTAAGAAATTTGGCTAGGACTAATTATGCCTGCCTCTAACATTTCTTCAATAATATGCTCAAGTTCACTCTTTTGGCCATAAGGGGTATTTGTAAGGTCTGATGTTCGGAGGAAGACTTCCTAGACTTAAGTGAATAGCATTATCAAAATATTGAGTAGGTGGACTACCTTTTGGAATATCTTCAAATACCTTGGAGTGATTATCAATGACCCTTTGGAGATCCAGGGGAATAAGAGGCTTAGATGTTTGGACATCTAGTGAGCATAATTGTGCAATTACACCTTGGTGTCCCTTTTTCAACAATTTTGTCATGCCATTAGAGCTTACCACCTTGCTTGGATTCCCTATGATACCCATTAATTCAAATTCTTTACCTTCCCAAGAAAATTTTATGAAAAGTTCTTGATTTTTTTTTTGTAAGTAAGAATATTTTTATATTATATAAAAAGAGAATTTACATTTGAACAAAATTGGCCCATAACAGACTGGCCATCTTTACCCTTAACCCCGCTATCCTCAGACCTTTGGAGTAACCAAAAAGAGTCCCATACCAGATTTAAAATCCCACTATTTCACCTACAGTATCCACATAATTGAGATCCCTTACATATCGTCCGAGCTTACTTTTGCTACAGGCCTTGACAACAAAACTACCAGAGTAAAAATAATTTAAAAGCATCACTTCTATTCTATACCCCCACAATCAATTACAGATAATAGACCAAAATGAAACTAGACCCAGACCCTCCATCCCTCAGAGCATAATATAAGGAATGTTAGGAAAACGTCCCTAGAGACCGCTAAAAGGATTATCTGCCACTGTCAAAGGAGCCCCCATTGAAGTCGAAATAGCTACTGGACATCGGATACCCAGCAAGGACATAGTTGCGTCAATTTTCTAGTGCAACTCTCTTGTTTCAGTGTGATGGTATTTCCAACACTGAACCAACGTTTCATCACCTTCTTCTTGCTTCATTCGTTCCCACATAACATGCTCCATAAGGTTCTTCCTTACCCAGAAAAGAGCAAATGTTCACTCATAGAGGCTCAAGCGAGCTGCGTTGTTTCCAGGGTCCATAACATAGTCTTCAATCTTCCGACTTTCCACGTGCAGGGTGTCCTCGTAAATTTCTTTCTAGAGCCTCTGTTCGACAGCCTTCAACTCCCCTTGGACTACCAATGGCAGGCCCAATTCAAACATGCGAGCTTCCCACATTGATTTTTCTGCACGTGGGTAACCATTCATATTTTTCCCATGGGTTTATCCTTCGCATTCTTCCTAGTTCTATAGTGTTTTTCCATTCCCTCCCCTTCCCCATCTCTCTTTCTATCCATTTCACTCCACTAGGGAAAATCACTCTCTTTAGAAAGCAAGATAATGATCACTAGTTGCATGCAAGATTGGTCCTTTCTCCCATGATACTTGTAGCCACCTTTCCGTTGAATATATAGGAGGTTACCATATTGGGCCATGATTAACCTGGTATAGACACTAAAGGATCACCCGTGTTCTGTAGTCCTTATTAGATATGCCGCAAGCTGGGCGAAAAATCCACCACCCTCGAAACTCAGTACATCACCCACTGCCAAACTCTTTGAAATGAATGCGGGCAGCCTAAATTTATTGATAGTAAATGTTGTCGATCCTTCCTTCATACTTCCCCACCTAGCGTCTTCATAAGGTAGTTGCAATTTCTGTGCATCATGTGGCCTCAGGCTGGCCCAATTGCTGTTCACTCACCAGCCGCATCATTTCACAACATGTCAAGGGTAATTAAGGCTACACACCTATCACGACGTCTCATCATGTAATGCCTCCCACGCACTATCTATGACAAATCGGTGGGCATTAGTCCTAATGTTGTCCAGCAAGTCCGCCAATTTATTTCCATTTCGTCTGACGTGGGTAAAAGTCATCGCTAGCTTGGGACTAAGGATTTCTGCTAGCCTCTCTAGATGACTTTATAATATCAAGGATGATTCCACATTAGTACTTGGGGTCCCATTATGTATCTGCATGACCATATCTAAAACAATCCTGGAATCTCCTTCGATTATGAGGGGCACCCAGCTGTGTCGAAGGCCATCTGTATGTCATGTATCATTCCTTCGACTTCAACAACATTATTTGTTTCAACACCAATGAAACCTATACTATATCCCTGCATACCTCTGTTATGATTTATGATGATACTCCTGAACCAAGCTGGCCCTATATTTCCTTTAGAGGCCCCGTCGAAGTTGAGTTTGAAAATAACTTCAGGTGGGGGAGACCAATGATCTGGGATCACAGCCACCGAGACGGCCTGAGTGGGGCCGCTAAAGCACTGCAATGGACCTGAAATCCTCGAGGAATTCAGGATGGAGGATTCAACCAAAATTGCCTCCCATTCTGCCCTATCCCATGCCTGCATTTTGAATTTTTCCAACATCCATTTCTTGAATGTTCTCCATACCGTATCCTCATTTCCATACCTTCCTTGAAACATTTTGGAATTGCGTTCTCACCAAATTTCCCAAACCAATAAACTTAGAAATATTTTCCAAAGATGATTAACTATGGATTTTTGGAAAGGGTCTTTCGGCCAAGATTTGATTGTTATGTCCGAGCATCCTCTGTGCCTTCCAATTCTCCTAAAAGTAGCGTCTCCACAGTCCCAAATATTCGTAGCAAAAGAGAAAGAATCCAGGAGATGGTTCAACGTTATTCATCATTGACACACAAACAACATCGATAACGACCGTGCATTCCTCTTTTCATAATATTTTCACGAGTTAGAATTCATCTTCTCATCATGAGCCAAACAAAGGTGGTGATTTGGGCCATAATTTGGAATCCCATAGATTTTTCCATATTTACTTAGGTTGTCAGTTTTTGAAGCCCATCCTTATGTTATAGGCTTCCTTTATAGTAAATATGCTCTTAGGTTCGAAGCCCCAGTGAGGTTTGTCCTCCCCTTCATGGAAATGAAATTTCTTGTCTTGGAGAGCTTCCACAGTCAGTTCAATTTCCTCCCTTGGTCCATGATTGTTACACCTAAATCTCATCATCATGAGTCCCTTGTTAACTCAGTGCCTCAATCCCTAAAGTCTCTATGACCAAGCAAGTCATGTTAGAGCAAGTTGATGTCCTCTGTCCACATTTCTAGTTGGGCTGACGCACATTGTCCTTGAGCAAGGAGCACCCAACTAGGGCCGGCGCAGAATGTAAACTGCCAGCTTGCACCGACGGCGTAGAGTATCTTTGTACAACCTGCGTTTCCTTCCCTGAGGTTGATTGTCTTCATGCAACTTGCACCAGAGTTAGTTAATTGCGATAAAGGTAGATTTTGAGTGATTTCTAGAAGTTGGATGAGGTGGATCCCTATCCCTAACTCCTAGGAGAGCTGTCCTACGGTTCCCTAACCTCAAGGGAGGATCCCTTAGCCCTCTCCCCATGATCCTCAACCTACTCTATCCAGTTGGTCCTATAAATACAAGGTCCCTCTCCATTCCAAAGGGAGGAAGTCTATAGCACTTACATGCTAGTGAAATTAGCTTAGGAGATCCCTATCCATCTATTGGGAGACTCTCACTTCCTTTGGAGGCATTGGTTTGGCTTGTTGGAGGAGGATTGCGGCGTTAAGGCTTGGGTTGTGATCATCTCTCTACTTTGTATTTTCCTCTTTTATATAGTAATATAAACTCTTTCCACAAATGTTAATGTTTTGATAATGTTTGTAGTTTACTTGCTTAACTATTTACTTAGATCAGTTATTGTTTAGACATGTTTTACTGCTTGTATTGTTTCCATATGTCTTGATAGGTCTTATAGCTAAAGGTCTGATGACTGCGGGACTTGAAGCAACAACGAGGAAGAAGATCTGCAATCTGAAGGTAAGATGTCTAAGTACTCGATCTCTAACTAGATCTAGGAAAGCAGCTTTGTATTCTGTCCTTATTTGTTCTAGATTCGCATTGAACTAGGGTGATCTGGCTCGCGTCCGCTCGAGTAGATTGTCCAATAAAAAATCTGGCGACCATACTGGGGAACATACATTTGTTTTGATTTCAAGTTTGAATGTGTTATTCTTTGATTTCTTGATGAGCCATTTCCTTGCCTCCTAAGCCTGTTTTCACCATCAAATTCTTTCTTTAATGAGGTTGCTGACTTTCTCTAGGTCTGTTGGACCATTTCCAATCCATCTACTTAGTCATTGCTTGGAGTTTTTTCATCATTTCCACTGAGTTATTCGCCCAACGCACCTGGATTTTGTACCCTCTACGCCTGTCTATCTAGAGCGCATTTTTTCTTTGACCAGACTGCGCCACTGACTCTTTCTCCGATCTGTCAATATGCGTCGCCGACGTTGTTTCTCTGTTTACAACCTATGTCGGGCCCTCTGTGCATAACCATAGCTTGTGTCGAGCTTTCAAGCTTGATTCTTGGGTCTTTCCCTCCAATTTTTGATTGAATTTGGGGTCCTTTTACCCAACATTATTTTATTTGGTTTGTTTGTGTTGGTTTTTGGGTCATTTTGGTCAAAGTGAGAGTTTGATTGAAGTGGTGGGAAATTCTAATCCCCCACGGTCATCCACTCCACCTTGATCCTTCCTGATCACCTCATTGGATCTATCCAGCATACTAGATCTTCTTCCAGACCTTTCTTGAGTATTAGTCATCGTTTGTTGGCTTGCATTCGATTCTTTTTGAGTGATTTTTTATGTTTTCAGGTCATTGGAGTGCTTGTCATTTCTTTGAGAATTTCTGAGTGATTAGAGTGTTGCAAGTAGTCTTTCTTTTCACCATTTACACTTAAAAGCATCATCGTTATCAGGTTTTGTCTTGGCATATCATTTGGAAAATTAAAAGTGCTTCATTTTTACCATTTTCAAGTGCATTTGAGAATTGTTGTAAAAATTGGTTCATGCATTGGAATTCATCATTTATCTTTTGGAAAGTTTGGGAAGAGAATTAATCAGTTGTATTTTTCTCGAATTATGAGTCATTCATTTTCTTGAAAAATCCAAGTGTAGTCAAAATTTGGCAAGAGTGATTCCATGCTTGAAGAAGTTATATGCATATTTGATTTTCATGCTTTTAGGTTATCATTGTGAAAATTGAAATGTTAGTGTGCTCTAGATAGAGATTCTCCTTTTTCATCATTTGAGTTCATTCTAATTGAAAAAGATAAAAAGAAACACATTTCGATTTGGAGTTGATGTGTTGTTGATTATCATGTTTTGCTTGAAAAACGAAAAGAGTGCTTTCATTATCATTTTTGGTAGATTGAGAGTGTTGTTGAGATTTACTGTTTTGTGAGACCATTGAAAAAAAATTTCTCCTTCCCGTACATAGATTTCATCAAAAGAAAGAGTGCATTTTTCATGTAGTTAGGGTTTGCATTGTGTTTACATTTATGTACTCACCTCATGCATTCACCTAACCATCCAAATAAAATCAACGGTAGAACTAGGTTAAATTTTTTTAGTAACTTGTGTGTTAAGTTAGAGACGTGTTCTAGCGTCTTAAAACATGGTAGCTGTTGTTATTTTCTTGCACTGCATTCCGAGGGCATTGTAGTTCTTCCACGTACCAACCGGTATATTGAAGCTCTTTCACGTACCAACCGATATATAGAAGGATCTTTCACGTACCTTAGGGTATATTGAAGGGCACTTCACGTACTCGGTAGTATATCGAAAAGTGTTTCACGTACTCAGTAGTATATAGGAAGGCTCTTGTCATACGATTATGCATTAGACAACACCAACACTAATTTGAGCTCCCACATACCTTGAGTATATCGAGAGACACTCTTAGGATTCCTGAAACCAACTGATCTAACCATTTGGCCGTCTTGGCAGAGCAATACACCGAGAATAACACTCGGGGAGCTACTACACACGTACTATCAGGTAGTCGGGTTATATGGTCAGGGGTACGGTCCTAATCCTCCTTGGTTAGTGCTCTGAAAAATTGGGCTGAGTATAACTGTTGGACCCTGGAGTATATTGCTAGTTGCGAATCCTTGACAATCCCGTGAGGTTCCAAACTTTTGAATCCACACCTATCACATAAGTTTGCTTGCGGCCTTAGTTTGTGTAGATTTTTCTAGACTGTTTTTTCTTTTGTATAGAATACCCCTAGGATAAGTTCTGGTTCGGTCATTCTGGCTAAACAACCTTTGAGAAGGTCCCGCATAATTTTGAACTTACCACCCGAATACTCCCTTAATCAGGAGGTAATTTCGAGGGTAAGCATGGACACACAAGTTACGATTGTGTCACCTGAAGCAGAAAACTCCACTATGGAGTCCGGAGCGAACATGTTTCCTCTTGATTCACCAACCTCTAACTCGTTAAGGGTTGAAGAGGGAGAACCATCCACTTCACAAGACACATCCTTCCATCGCGTGATGGCAAGGGAACCTGGACCTCTAGAATGGTTGAATCCATCCCGGGATGACCCTGTATCCACATCTTTCGGTCCATCTGCATTCTTTTGGGATACTTCTCTAGGGAAACAATGGGACCACTTGGCTATATATCCAGAGCCATAAACCACTCCTTTTCTTTGGGATCCTCATGCCCAGTGTTTGGCTCCAGCCTTTGAACTCATGGACCAACTACGCCAACGTGGTGAAGAAATTTGACGCTACAGCCTCACCCGAAGAGGAGATGCTTCGGAGACATCTATGTTTCAAAAAAATCCCATTCGCTCATTATCACTTACTTCACTGGAGACACCCATCCACAACGTGACCACTTATGACCCTGGTCAACCTTAATTTCCTGCGAGCACACCTCTCAGTCAAGGGACTAGTTCTATACCTCAAATGACTCAGAACGTTGAAGGACAACAGTCCAACACCCCTCTTACTACTACTGGAACATTACCCACTCCTCCCCCACCCCAAAATGAGCAGGGAGGATACTCCCTACCTCCTAGTTTCATTACAAGTAATGTTCCTTCAATAGTAACTAGTCAACATCAACCCATTATGAGTAAACCATCCACTAGTGGCCAATACATTGTCATTGGGGGGAAACCCTCATTTTCTAGCCATAATTCGAGTGGAGGACTGCCAATTGGTCTTTCCCTTGGTAGCTCTTTATGTAATGTCTCCATTCAAATAAGTGCATAGTAAGACAATCCCATCAATCCTACTAGTTTCCTAGGTTGGATGGGCACATGTGGGATGGTAATAAGGAAACTAATAAATGATATTTAGACATTAGAAGGGTTCAAAAATTTAATAAATATGATGAATAAATAAATTCAAGAGAAATTCTAGGTGGCAAGTGGTTTTGGAGACATATGGAGGTGGTGGGACCCACACTAGCTTGATTTTTCAATGAAACATGGCAGCTCTCTCTTGCCAATTCGAATTCATGGGAAGGTGAACACTCTTGGGTGAGTTGGTAAGTCATAACACATGGCATTGAGCATATTAGGTCGAAATGGGAAGGAATAGTAACCTCCATGGGAGAGGAAGAGTCAAATTGGAGACTAGTGGACACATGGGCTAGATTCCCTAGTTTTATGACAACAATAATGAAGCATCTATGACATTTTATGACAAAATTCAGACCTGACTTCTTACACCTGACCATTATGACATGTCAGCCCCAAAAATAGGCTCAAGAAGGCGCTCATGGAGTTGGAGGAATCTAAAGAGACTCAAATTCGAATTTGGGAGAAGATGGAAGGTTGGAACTAGGAGACAAGTGGCAAATGAGGAATATTTTCTAAATGGAAAATTATTGAATCTATTGAGAGGATTTCGACCCCTTGAAGGATAATGTTGGTTATAAAATGTATAAATCAAGTATGAGAATGGCTTTTGATGATTTGAGAAAAAATTGCATTTGTGAAGAGAGAGCTAGTGGATGACTAGTTTCTTGCCTTAGCCAATTTCGAGGGTGAAAGATTCCCATCCAAGTTGGTGTTTGGAGAGGCCACTCAGGTCTTTCATGGTGCTTTAATGGAGTTTGTATTTGCAGGTAGCAGCTACAGGAAGTTTCATGGTTTGGTTTAGTGCAGCACTTTCTCTCCATCGTTTCCAGTTTTGAAGGCATATTCGTGCTCCTTGAGGGAGGGCGTTTTTGGTGAGCTATTGTACTCTTTGGGGGAGCTTATAATGCCCCATTTATTTTGTAATATGAATTAAATAATCTTTTCTTCATCTCCAAAAAGTTTCAGGTCGAAATTCCAAGTAGAAATGTATAAATCTCATTTTTAATGGAAGAACAATGCCATTTCCCCACTACCTTGTTGTGAACCAATGTATTGATGATGATTTCGAATGTATGGATGATTCTCTGATATATTTGTGATAAATATATTTTCATGTATGTCTTCTACAAGTTTCATGTACTGTACTGGAGCATTTGAAGCATTTTTACTCAGTTTAGTTGTATTGGGAGGTGAAATAGTGTCATTTCCCCAAGGGTCGAATTGGGGGTTTTTGCTGTTGAATGTGAGAGAGTTAGAACAGTATTAAAAATCAATTAATGGTGCATATGAGACCTTAATCACATACTTAACACATTATATACCTCTGTTCATAAATTTGTGGGAGTTTGGAGGCATTTGGAAGGCCATTTGCAGTGTTACCCGAGGGGGATTTGATGCACAAATTACTAGTCAAAATTACATATATTGATCAGAATACAAATCAAGTTTGCAGCAGTATTTGGAGGGCCATAAAACATCCCTAAACCTTATATTCAAGTCTAAATACCATTCATACACTCCTACAGAAGATTTGGGAGCATTTGGGTTGATTTGGAGGTCAAAACAGTAAAACTAGTCAAAGGTCGAAATTGGGAAAAAAAGTGGAAAATTGGGCATTTTAATAAAATTTAAAAAAAGGGATATTACAAGTGGTATCAGAGCATGGTCTTGGCACCTGATGGTATTAAAAAGAAGCCAAACAAATAAAACAGCACCCTTTGAATCAGTAGTTGAAGAAGTTTTGGTTGAAGAAGAGATAGTAGCAGAAAAAGAGTTCTTTTCTAAAACAATGGGTAGAGAGGAGGAGGAAAAATTAAGACATAAGGAGGAATTTATTGAAGCCTTAAAACCATGTTTTGAAGGACTTACCATGGTTATGCTAGATATGAATAAACAAATGATGAAAGGTTTCGAATTGTTGGGTAGCCAACTTTCAGGCAAAGGGATGATAGGAGATAATAGTGGTTCACACTCAGGGGAAAAGATGAAAGGGAATGAGCATATTTTCTCAAGTACAGGACCTCATAATAGACCTGATGAATTTCAAAGCACACAAAGGAATACTGCACCTAAATTTCTCACACCCAAAGAAGAACCCAATCTTGAATTGGATTACAAGAAACTAGTAAATGATTGGAATGATTTGAATGAAGAGTGTAAAAGAGGTGTACCACTCAGTGACTACATTGATGCTATGCAAAAGATTAAAATGAAGGGAGACAATAGGAGTCCATTCCAAAACAAAGAATTGAATAGTGCTATTGGAAAAATGTCACTTCCTACTTTTGATGGTTCTTCTCAAAATTCTGCTAACACTTGGGTGCAAAAATTGGATGTATATTTTCAGCTGAATCCTATGTTGGAAGAGGATGCATTAAAAATGGCCATTTTGCATTTGGAAGGAGATGCCAATGAATGGTGGTTTCATGGGCTGAAAACCTTGGGTCATAATCAGGTTAAAACATATGGAGAATTTGTTGACAGGGTACTAGAAAGATTTGAACAAAAAGATCCAGAATTGCCTTTCAAAGAACTAGCTCAATTGAAGCAAACTGGGTCCCCTACTGAATATATGTTGGACTTTCAAAAATTATCAGTCAAGGTGGCTGATGTATCTATGGGAAGATTAGTATTGCTGTTCACTGAAGGTTTGGCTGAACCCTTAAGAGGTTTGGTCAAAGCCCACAAGCCAACTACATTAAAAGATGCAATGAGCTTGACTAGGGATCTCCAAAATGTGCTTCCTAGAACGAGATTTCCTCCTAAGCCTAGCTATAAATTTGAAAAGAAACCTTGGCAAAGGGATGGATATGATAAGAAACCTTGGAAAAGAGAGTCATTTGAGAGGAATAAAAAAGAGGGACTAAACAGGGATGAACTTAGAAAAAAGAAACTATGCTTCACATGCTTCCAACCATGGACACCGGGGCACAAATGTACCAAAGGAAAGGCTCAATACATAGAAGTATTTTCTGATAATGAGGGGTATGATGGGGGCATGGATGAAGATGGACATATTTCAGATCAAGAAGAGGCATATGAGACAGCAGTAGAAGAGGAAAGACAAGAAGAAAATCAGCCTTCACCGGACAAAGCAAGAATGGCAGTGCTTTCAGCAGTACCTCGCTATCATACTATCCGATGCAAAGGTGTGGTACAAGGACAAAGAACTTCAGTTTTGGTAGATGGAGGAGCCACTCATAACTTCATTGATGCAGAGATGGTAGAGAAAAGAAAGATACCTATTGAACCATTTTATGGCTTCACAGTTGTCATTCCCGGTCACAACACAATGCAATGCAAAACATGGGTTCCAAAGCTGCAAGTCACCGTAGGTAACTATACTTTTGTTGATAGTTTTTATGTGGTTGATGTTGCTGATACTAATGTGTTTTTGGGAGTGCAATGGTTGTATTCAATAGGAGAGCATATAGTAAATTATCAAATTCCCGAAATGAAATTCCAAGATTCAAAAGGAGTACAAAGAGTTGTGAGAGGGCAACACACTTATCCAAATCAAGTAGTGACTTGCAATAGCATGAGATCTATATTGAGGCATGGGGATATAGAATGGGCTGCTGAATGTCATATTACATCTCCCAAGCCAACTATAAATATTTTCAAACACCCAAAGGAGATAGAGAGACTTTTGCAAAAATATGAAAAGGTTTTTAGAGACCTTCCACATGGTAGGCCACCAGATAGGGGGGTTGAGCACAGTATTGTTTTGGAGGAGGGTACTTCACCCATTCAAATACCACCTTATAGACATCCTAAAAGGTTTAGAGATGAGATTGAAAAAGCTATCCAAGAACTCCTAGAGTTGGGGCTCATTAGACCAAGCTCTAGCCCTTATGCTTCTTCAGTAGTGCTAGTGAAGAAAAAAGATGGAACATTGAGAATGTGCATAGATTTCAGAGCCTTGAACAAAAAGACTATCAAGAATAGGTATCATATTCCTAGGATTGATGAGCTCATGGATGAGCTACATGGGGCCAAATACTTCTCAAAAATTGACCTTAGATCAGGGTATCACCAAATTCGAATGAAAGATGAAGATGTGCAAAAGACCGCTTTTCGATGTCATTTTGGCCACTTTGAATTTCTTGTCATGCCTTTTGGGTTAACTAATGCTCCAGCCACCTTTCAAGCATGTATGAATAGGATATTTTGCAAGCAACTAAGAAGGTTTGTTTTGGTTTTCTTTGATGATATTCTCATTTACAGTAAAACATGGGAAGAGCATTTGCAACAGTTAGAGATTGTGTTGAAAATCTTGCAAGAAGAGTCCTTATTTGCTAAATTATCAAAATGTGAGTTTGGGATGAAAGAACTACTGTATCTTGGGCACATTATTGGGCAAGAAGGAGTGAAGGTACACATGGAAAAAATCAGGGCTATCTTGGAATGGCCATCACCAAAAAATATTACCGAATTGAGAGGCTTTATTGGCATATGCACCTACTACAGAAAATTTGTGAAAGGGTTCTCCAAGTTGACTTCTCCACTCACTGATTTGACTAAGAAGGATGCTTTCAAGTGGGATGAAGAGGCTGAAAAAGCATTCCAAAAAATGAAAGAGGTAATGAGTAGTTGTCCCATACTTGCACTTCCTGATTTTACTAAACCTTTTGTTGTGGAATGTGATGCTTCAGGTGGAGGAATAGGGGCTGTCCTAAAGCAAGGCCAACACCCCATAGCCTTTGAGAGCATAAAGTTGCAACCTCATGAAAAAATTTACTCCATCTATGATAAAGAAATGCTGGCCATTATGCATGCATTGGCCAAATTCAGACAATACTTGGTGGGCAGCAAGTTTGTGGTGAAAACTGACCATAATGGTCTAAGACACTTTCTCACCCAAAAGGATCTAAATGAAAGGCAACAAAAGTGGGTAAGAAAGATTCAAGCTTATGATTTTGATATTGAATATGTCAAAGGAAAGAATAATATAGTAGCAGATGCTTTGTCAAGAAGGCCTTCCTTTTCTCTCATGGATATTGCCAAGGATTGGAAAAACATGCTACTAGTTGAATATGCCAAAGACAAATTTGCTTGTGATGTGTTGGATGGAATCAAAGGGGATGATAATTATAGGATTTTGAATGGGCTGATATATTATAAGGGAAGAATTTATTTAGTTCATAACTCCAAGCTCAAGTACCGAATTTTGCAAGAAGCACATGATTCCCCACTAGCGGGCCATCCGGGGATCTTCAAAACTTATAGACAGTTGAGGCAAATATTTTTTTGGAAGGGGCTGAAGGAAGATGTTCAGAAGTATGTGAATGAATGTAAAGCATGTCAACAAAACAAATCAGAACTTACATGTCCAGCCGGCCTATTACAACCATTGCCCATTCCGGAGCAAAAATGGGACAGTATTTCCATGGATTTCATCACCGGATTGCCTAAATCCTTAGGTAAGGATTGCATCTATGTGGTAGTTGATAGGTTGACAAAATTTGCTCATTTATTTGCTGTTACATCATCTTTTAGTGCTGCACAAGTGGCTGATATTTTTTTCAAAGAAATCTTCAGATTGCATGGGCTCCCTAAGAGCATTGTCAGTGATAGAGATAGTAGATTCATGGGTGCTTTTTGGCAAGAACTTTTTAGATTGGTAGGCACTCAATTGACTCCAAGTACCAGCTATCATCCACAAACTGATGGACAAACAGAGAGGGTAAACCAATGGTTGGAAGGATACCTAAGAAACTATGTGGGAGGGCAGCAAAAAGCATGGGCAAAATGGCTACACTTGGGTGAGTTTTGCTACAACACCACTTATCATATGTCAATAGGAATGTCTCCTTTCAAAGCATTATATGGTTATGATGCACTTACATTTTCTGACATTATATTTGGTGATAGTAGAGCCCCAAAGGCTAAAGATTGGGTGGAAGAGAGCCAAGAAATTTTAAAGCTCTTGAAAGACAATTTGCAGGTTGCTCAAAATCAACAAAAACAATATGCTGATAGACATAGAGAAGAGAGAACCTTTCAAGTCAATGATTTAGTATATTTAAGGTTGCAGCCCTATAAACAAACATCTCTAAAAAAGAATGGAGCAGAAAAATTAAAACCAAGGTACTATGGGCCATACAAGGTAGTGCGGAAGGTTGGAGAAGTAGCATATGAACTAGAACTTCCGGAAGGGAGTAAAATCCACAATGTATTTCATGTTTCTTGTCTTAAGAAAGCTCTTGGTCAGAAAATCATCACTTCAGAAATACTTCCTCCTTTGGATGATGAAGGTCAGCTCACACTTGTTCCGGAAAAGATTTTGAAGACACGGGAAAGAAGGTTGAGGAGTAGAATCATCAAAGAATATTTAGTGCAATGGAAGGACTTACCAAATGAAGATGCCACATGGGAAGAGGAGAAGATTTTGCAGCATCCAAATTTGAAATTTCTTGAGGACAAGCAATCTTGGGTGGGGAGGACTGTAATGTCTCCATTCAAATAAGTGCATAGTAAGACAATCCCATCAATCCTACTAGTTTCCTAGGTTGGATGGGCACATGTGGGATGGTAATAAGGAAACTAATAAATGATATTTAGACATTAGAAGGGTTCAAAAATTTAATAAATATGATGAATAAATAAATTCAAGAGAAATTCTAGGTGGCAAGTGGTTTTGGAGACATATGGAGGTGGTGGGACCCACACTAGCTTGATTTTTCAATGACACATGGCAGCTCTCTCTTGCCAATTCGAATTCATGGGAAGGTGAACACTCTTGGGTGAGTTGGTAAGTCATAACACATGGCATTGAGCATATTAGGTCGAAATGGGAAGGAATAGTAACCTCCATGGGAGAGGAAGAGTCAAATTGGAGACTAGTGGACACATGGGCTAGATTCCCTAGTTTTATGACAACAATAATGAAGCATCTATGACATTTTATGACAAAATTCAGACCTGAATTCTTACACCTGACCATTATGACATGTCAGACCCAAAAATAGGCTCAAGAAGGCGCTCATGGAGTTGGAGGAATCTAAAGAGACTCAAATTCGAATTTGGGAGAAGATGGAAGGTTGGAACTAGGAGACAAGTGGCAAATGAGGAATATTTTCTAAATGGAAAATTATTGAATCTATTGAGAGGATTTCGACCCCTTGAAGGATAATGTTGGTTATAAAATGTATAAATCAAGTATGAGAATGGCTTTTGATGATTTGAGAAAAAATTGCATTTGTGAAGAGAGAGCTAGTGGATGACTAGTTTCTTGCCTTAGCCAATTTCGAGGGTGAAAGATTCCCATCCAAGTTGGTGTTTGGAGAGGCCCCTCAGGTCTTTCATGGTGCTTTAATGGAGTTTGTATTTGTAGGTAGAAGCTACAGGAAGTTTCATGGTTTGGTTTGGTGCAGCACTTTCTCTCCACCGTTTCCAGTTTTGAAGGCATATTCGTGCTCCTTGAGGGAGGGCGTTTTTGGTGAGCTATTGTACTCTTTGGGGGAGCTTATAATGCCCCATTTATTTTGTAATATGAATTAAATACTCTTTTCTTCATATCCAAAAAGTTTCAGGTCTAAATTCCAAGTAGAAATGTATAAATCTCATTTTTAATGGAAGAACAATGCCATTTCCCCACTACCTTGTTGTGAACCAATGTATTGATGATGATTTCGAATGTATGGATTATTCTATGATATATTTGTGATAAATATATTGCCATGGATGTCTTCTACAAGTTTCATGTACTGTACTTGAGCATTTGAAGCATTTTTACTCAGTTTAGTTGTATTGGGAGGTGAAATAGTGCCATTTCCCCAAGGGTCGAATTGGGGGTTTTTGCTGTTGAATGTGAGAGAGTTAGAACAGTATTAAAAATCAATTAATGGTGCATATGAGACCTTAATCACATACTTAACACATTATATACCTCTGTTCATAAATTTGTTGGAGTTTGGAGGCATTTGGAAGGCCATTTGCAGTGTTACCCGAGGGGGATTTGATGCACAAATTACTAGTCAAAATTACATATATTGATCAGAATACAAATCAAGTTTGCAGCAGTATTTGGAGGGCCATAAAACATCCCTGAACCTTATATTCAAGTCTAAATACCATTCATACACTCCTACAGAAGATTTGGGAGCATTTGGGTTGATTTGGAGGTCAAAACAGTAAAACTAGTCAAAGGTCGAAATTGGGAAAAAAAGTGGAAAATTGGGCATTTTAATAAAATTTAAAAAAAGGGATATTACACTTTACCTATTATGGGATCCACCATGGGATTAACTCATGGTGGGGGACCGTCCAACCCAACTCAACCACCATGGATTCAAGCGTATCCAGGTTATCTTATCCCTGTGTCGGGACAACTTAATCCCAGAAACGTACTCCACGAGATACCTTATCCCAGAAACTCATACACTCCATGGGGATAATTCAATGTTGCACCAATGGGAATCTCACCAAATTTCTCTCATGCCCCACCACCCCCAAAACCGTTTGGTCCACCCCCTTCCTGAGGGGGTATAACTCCACCTCCTGGAGGAGGTGGAGGCCCTTCGCATTCCAGTGGTGGAGGACCACCCCATTCCAGCGGAGGTGGAGGACCACCACCTTCTGGTGGTGGCAGAACCCCACCTTATGGAGGAGGCCCACCTCATTATGGCGGTGGTGGCCCACCTTATTCCGGCGGTGGCAGAGGGCCACCCCCTTCTGGTAGTGGTAAATCCCCACCTCACGGAGGAGGCCCACCTTATTCCAGCGGTGGTGGCCCACCTAATTATGGCGGTGGAGGCAGTGGCCCACCCTACTCCGGTAGTGGAGGGGACGGACCCCCACCTGCCAAAGGTGGTGGAGGACCCCCACCTTCCGGCGGCGGTGAAGGACCCCCACCTGGATGTCCACCTTATTCCGGTGGTGGAGGACCCCCACCTTCTGGCGGCGTACCACCCCCTTATGTCCAATTTTCGACGAGGACACCTTATAATCAGTCGATTCAAGGTCCTACTAGTCCATATATTCCCTATCAATACTATCAGTATCTATAGCCCCACCAACAGCTTCCCTTTTTGGCTACTTTGGACCTACCCAACTTGTCTCGTCTAACCAACGATCCCATATTCCATGGTTATAATTGGCCACCCATTCCGGTCAAGTTACCCTCTGATATTCCCAAATTTGATGGCAAACCCAGTGAGGACCCAAAAAACCATGTGATGACCTACCATCTGTGGTGCTCATCCAATTCCTTAATGGATGACTTGATCCATTTAAGGTTGTTTCAAAGGACCCTCACTGGCCCAGCTGCCAAGTGGTATATTGAATTACCACTGCACTCCTTTCCCGATTTCTGTTCTCTTGCTATGTCTTTTTTGACTCATTTCCAGTTACCCATATACTACGAAACTGGTATGGACCTTTTGACTTCGCTCCGTCAAACCACCGCAACTCATATATCTGATCATATACATGAGTGGTGGAGGAGACGATGTCTCATTAAGGCTCCTATTCCAAACCAACTCTTAGCTAACTAGTTTACGAAGTCTCTTTTACCCATCGTAGCTTGAGATGTATCCATGGGAGGGGCCGTCACCGAGGAACAAGCTATTTGCCTTGCCCATTACTTAGACTTGGTTGATGCTCAATCCGACACGTTGTATGACATTGTTCCTGATGCACCCCGCCCTACGTATGACATTACAAAACCACCTAAGGGACCTCAGGCCGATGGCATCATTGGTTCCCTTAACTCCCAGCCTTCTACTCAAACTGGTGGACCGTCGAACCCCCAAGGTTCTTCCCCATCCCCATCACAGGCTGGAAGCATCACCACCAAGTCACCCACTCCTGCCTCCACTGAAGAGGTGAATTCTGTTCAATCAGATTCCCCTTAGAAATTCGGTGGTAAGAAGAAAATAAAAGGTAAACCCAAGAAATCTTCTAACCAATAGGAACCCAAGAACACCCCTGAAGACACCAAACAAAAGAGGAAGTTGAAGTATCCTTGTTTACTCTATGGTGGTGACCATTTCTCTAAGGAATGTCCCCACCGAGATGAAGTACAAAAGTTTCTCAAGGGAAACCCTACTCCCGCAGTTCTCAACGATCCCTTCCCCACTCAGAACCAACAAATGATTGCTCAACCTTCTCCTTCACATGGAGACACATCCTCCACCATGCATGTTCTCATGATGCGTAGTGGGACGATTAACTTGAACACATGTTCACACTCGTACAACTCAGTCCCTCCGAAGGAACCCGTTGGCAGTAATACTGAAAAAGCTTCCACTTCTATTCCCGATATTACCGTGCCACCAGCTTCTCTCACCATTAAGAAGCCTTCTTTAGAGTCAGTATTACTTCCACCTAAGAGCACGATTTGAAAGGCATTTTTCAATCCTAATGCTCGGGCAGCTTAGAACTACAATATTGTAGAGGACTTGGCACAAGCTCCTTGTGCCATGTCGACACTAGAGGTCTTGCAGAATTTTAGCAACCAACGCAAGACTCTTTTTGCTGCTATTGGCACGGTACATATGGATTCCTCAAAGACAATCATGTTTCGACTTGAGTACTTTAAACCAAGGATTTCCCACCAACTGGCATTTCAAGTTGCCACGAATATTGCTGGGAAGACAATCCATCGTATTGTGTTAGACGAAGGTGCTTCTACCTCGGTCATGTTGATATCATGTTGGAGAGCCATTGGTTCTCTCGAGTTAAATCATTCTCCCACTACCCTGAAATCATTCGACGGTCGTGGATTTCAACCCCATGGGTTGTTACAAGCCTTGGCAGTAGAGTTGGGGGGTAAGACCGCAACCATTAATGTGGAAGTATTCACAACCCCTTTGGATTAGAATCTTTTAATTGGTCGTAATTGGTTTTATGCCATGACTACGGTCGCATCATCCGTCTTCTGCATTGTGCAATTCCCCCACTAAGGTCGAATTGTCACTGTCAACCAACTAGATTTCTGTACACTGGACATCGCTACTCATCCTGGTGATAATGTCCTGTTACTCAAGAAATATTCACAACCATATGAGAGCATGGGGGTCGGCCTCATAAAATATTCATCTCTTATGGGTGTTTTTCCAACCTCGGATCCCCCTATCTATGTTTCCACTGTGAACATGATATCATCTTTCCCCAACTCCACCGATCAATGGCTAGTACTTGACGAAGACACCATGCATTTGATTGGAGACATCATGCCTCTTTCACCTGCTGAGATCACTTATGAGGCTATCTAGTCAGCACTAGAGGACCACTTGGCTGTGGCCTCTACATATTTCTCTCTATAGTGGACATCATCCCTTCCAGATCCTTTGCTCCAGAATTTTCATTCCGACAAGTCCATTATGGAAATTATGAGTGCAGATGACCCTTTGTGGGAATACCTCCACCATCGATCATCTTTCCTTCCCCCATTGGATTCTGTAGAGAATAGAATCACCACCATTTTCACACCGAATGTTTACCCTTGCCCCCAATCCCTGATACTCACATGTCATATAGACACTGAGGGAAACCTAGCAAACATTGAAGCAATCACTCCGGTTGACATCTCGGTTACCCCTGGTGTAGTGGAACATATTCGTTTAGGCCAGAAATGTTCCCTTGAAGAGATTACTACTTTCACGGCCTTATTCAAGCAATTTTGTGACGTGTTTGCTTGGATCTACAAGGAGATTCCTGGGATAGATCCTACTATCATTTCGCATGAAATTAAAACTTATCCTGACGCTAAACCAGTCCACCAAAAGTTACGACCGGTACACCCTCAAAAAACTGCAGCAATCAAAGCAGAAATTGAAAATCTCTTAAAGGCCAACTTCATCTACCCTATTCCATTAACATAATGGGTCGCAAATGTCATCCCTGTGGATAAGAAACAGGGAACCATCATCCGCGTGAGTGTCGATTATATGGATTTGAGCAAGGCTTGTCCTAAGGAAAACTACCCCACTCCCTTCATCGATCAGATCATAGACAATTGTGTTGGGAGTGTCATCTTCTCATTCATGGATGGCTTTTCCAGTTACAACTAGATTGAGATCCACCCAACCGAACAACATAAGACCACTTTCACCTGCCCTTGGGGTATATTTGCTTATCGCAAGCTCCCTTTCGGTCTTAAAAATGATGGTGCCACATTCCAGTGGGCCATGTCGTACTCTTTTCATGATGCGAAGGACTTTGTGGAACCCTATCTTGGCGATCTCCTTGCTCATTCACAGTAGCATGAGTTCCACATCGATCATCTGACCGTCGTATTCCTTAGATGTAGGCGGTATAACATCCGCCTGAACCCTCATAAATGTATTTTCTATGTCTAGTCTGGACGCCTCCTAGGTTTTATCGTTTCAAAGGGTGAGATCCACATTGATCCCTTGAAGGTGGAAGCCATCATCGCTCTCCCACCTCCTATAAACGTTACGAAACTATAAATTTTGCAAGGGAAGGAAACTTATCTACGACGTTTTGTTTGTAATTTCGCTCAGAAGACACAGGGCTACATGAGATTACTAAAGAAGGATGTCTTGTTCATATGGTACAATCTAGCACAAAAATCCTTCGACAATCTTAAACACACCATTACCCATGCCCCTGTTCTCTAGCCGCCCAATTACTATAAGGATTACACCCTTTATCTCACCGCTTCTACCACCACAATCACCATGGTCTTGGTGCAGGAGGACAACAATGCCCAGGAACATGTGATTTATTACCGCAGTAAGGGTCTTATTGACTCTGAAACTCGTTACTCACATGTCAAGAAACTCGCTCTCATGACGGTCATTGCCATCCAAAAGTTCCATCATTACATACTGCTCTACACCACCACCATTATCGCCGACTCGAACCCCATGTACCACGTTTTGACACGTCAAGTACTCAGGGGCAAGTATTCACGCTGGATTGTGATACTGCAGGAATTCGATCTCCTCTTCGAGAAGGCCAAGTCTAAGGAGTATTTGGTGTTTACCGAGCTCATTTGTGATCTTCCCCGTGTTGATTTAGGATTTGATCCCAACGATTCTCTTCCATACGAATCATTGTTCCTCATCAACACGACAGACCCATGGTATGGAGATATTACTTTATATGATCAAACCCAACGGTTCAACCCCCAAATGTCTCGTGAAGATCGTCGTCGTATACGTCACCACGCTAAGTATTACTTGATCATTAGCGATACCCTGTATTGTCGTGGTGTAGATTATGTTCTTCGACGTTGTCTGACACATGAGGAGGCTTAACACGCCTTGAATGATTGTCACTCTAGGGCTGGTGGCAGTCATCTCTCTAGGATGGCTACAGCCCAGAATATACTATGCGCGGGATATTATTGGCCATCCATCTTTAAAGATTGCATTGAGGTCATTAAAAAATGGCCCCCATGCCAGCATTTTCAAATGAAAAAGTGCTCCCACCCAGCCCTGTTACACCCGATTATTGCCATCGGCCCCTTTGAGAAATGGGGCATAGATTTCATGCACTGTAATCCTACCTCGGCCGAGGGGCATGGTTACATCATAGTAGCCGTGGATTATTTTACTAAATGGGCCGAGGCTATGACTACATACAGTGAAGATGGAAAAACCACCGCACTCTTCATGTTCAACCATGTCATTGCACGGTTCATAGTTCCACAAGCCATAGTCACCGACCATGGATCTCACTTTCAGAAGCATATGGTAGACGAATTGAGCACCAAACTGGGTTTTCATCATGAAAACTCAACCACTTACTACCCACAGTCCAACGGAAAAGTAGAGGCCATCAACAAGGTCTTGTAAAACCATGATTCAACACATGGTGGGTATGCACAAGTCCAACTAGCATAGCATGCTCTTTTTCGCACTATGGGCATACCAAACCTCCATCAAGATTGCCACCGGAGTTACACCATTCCAACTAGTTTATGGATTGGAGGTAGTCATACCTATAGAGTGAAAGATTCCATCTCTCAAAATCGCAGTTGAACTTCTCGCAAACACTACTGTCGAGGAAGAATGCTTCCTTTACCTAGCGAAACTTGACGAGACCTGCCGCAATGCTGCTCTTGCCAACGAGGCACATAAGAAATGCATCAAAGTGATAGGTCAGTTAAACCTCATGTATTTATCTAGGGTGATTTGATCCTCACATATGACCAAAAGCACGATAAGCTGGGGGCAGGTAAGTTCGAGTCCATGTGGCACGAACCATACATAGTGAAACGTGTTCTGGAGAAGGGAGCCTACGAACTAGAGGACTATGATGGGATATCTTTGGGTGAGCCCTGAAATGGGCTCTACCTGAAGAGGTACTATGCCTGAGTTTTTCACACATAGGTATCTTGTATATACTGTACATGGCATGTGTTTTGTGTGGTGTGATGCTTTGTTTTAGTGTGTCTAGATCTTGTTTCGCTACTTATACCATGTTCTGTCTGCATGTGCAAATGGAAACTTGCTACGGATTTGTAGATGAAGCCAACCACCATACCCGCAAACTTGCTTCGATAGGATGGGTACTTTATTCTCCCACCGGCGAGCTTATCATCTCAGGAGGAAGTTGTCTAGGATACACAACCAATAACACCGCAGAATACTAGGCAGTGATTGGAACCCTAACTGATGCTCTTTCCTTGGGTATGAACCACGTTGTCATCCATCTAGATTCACAACTAGTGGTTTCTCATCTTAACCAGATCTATGCTATCTACGACCCCACTCTACTCCATCTCTTCCGGCGAGTTCATCTTCTGGAAAGGTCCTTTAAGTCTATTCAATACCTGCACATTCCACGATACCTGAATACAGTTGTTGACTCGATGGCCAACTTCATTTTAGATTGGTACATTACACACACATAACATATTCATAAATTATAAAGACATACATAACATGTAAATCATCCATTATATAAGCAAACATGTAAACAAGATCTCATTAATCACCAATAGAACACAAAATGTATAAAACTGCCAATAGTGTCTGTATATATAAATCGTTACAATAATGGTAGTGCTGATACAAAAGTTTGAAGCATCCTAGGTTTTAGTAAGAGTCATATCTACAAAATATGAAGCTCATAATCTTTCAGTATATACATAACTAAAACATGCACCTAAGCCCTAGGCCGCGCAGCCATAGGCTGTGCATGGAAGTAGACTACGACCCTCGCCACCTTCTAGAGAAGCGTGCTGAAATGAACTGATACTCCAACCGTCAGCTTCTAATAGCGACGGGGTAGGTCATGGACACCCGGCTTTGGGATGTCCAAGGTCATTCTCTAGAGGTTCTCCTTGACCGCCTCTAGCTTCTCCAAAGCATCACGGACCGCAAGGCCCACCTCCGGTGCTGCTCCTCTTCGCACAAGGCGAGAGACTCCAAGTGGTCGCTATGGACCCACATCTGTAAGAAACATGTAAAATTTATCAGAACCACTCCAAAACAATCATAAAATACATAAAATGAAAAAAGCACAAGTAATTGTTCTTACCGATATCATCCCACTGCGCTTCCTCGGGAAGCGCCAAGTCTGGGTCTCCTCGGAAGTCTGTAGCGTGGTATGGGTAGTCCTCCACCATGAGGATCTGTCCCTGCAACCACGTGAAGAAACCTGTACCATAATTGATGATGGGACCCCTGCCACCATGACGAGCCATCACCTCTTCCCACCTGGTCATGTGAGAATCACGTGCATCCCAATCCTCTAGGTCTACTTGCGGGTGCAAGTGGGGAACCCTCTCCAGCATGAAGGACACCACCACCGAACCGTACCCAAACTGCTTCAACGCCCCGCGCTAGCATTTGGTCAACTGATCTCGAAGACTAGTGAGAAGCCCCTTGAAGACTAGTGAGAAGCCCCTCACACCAGTTGAACACGGTAGGAGCCATGCACTCCTCGGCACACATCATTTGCGATTTGCTCGCCATATGAGCAGATGGGCTGCCAGCTACTCGCACGATAGTAAAGAGTATCGTCCAGAGAGCCCAGTCCTAGACATCCTTGATAGGAATTTTCCCACCAGTCATTGGCGTATCTGGAGTACACCATTGATCGATCATGTCCTCTACTGAGCGATCACCACCTCGTGACTCAATCAAGGACACAGGGTTTCCTTGCCAAGATAACCTTGTCAAAAAATAGATGTCCTCGACATCTATGGTCAGTGTATGCTCACTAATCTAAAAATGCTATTGTATTGGGTCCCAACAATTGACCAAGTATGTTAACAAAGGCACTTGGGACCTCATCCTCGACACTCGAAAGTACTTGATTAGCCCACAGTTTCTCAATGCTGCAACACATTGCGGATCATTTTCCGCTTGCGAATCATCGAGCTCATGCTCGCTTTCTCTCCACTCAAGAACCATTGTGCTCACTCCAAACCTGTCAAGAACAACATTTTAACACCTTTAGAACTTTGCCCAACTATCAAAAGTATTTTCATTTGAGTAGGTTTTGGTTTTGAGTTGGTCATTTGCGCCGGCACAGAATGTCCATTTGGACAGTGCACTGCCAGTGTAGAACTTCCTTTTAGGTTCTGCACTGACGCAGATCCTGAAAGGGTGAACTGCGCCGGCCCGTGAGCACGAAACCCCCAACCCAACATGCTCAAAACCTACCTAAATGCAAGAAAAATAAAATTCT
This sequence comes from Larix kaempferi, assembly GCA_027924585.1. Classification (NCBI taxonomy): domain Eukaryota; kingdom Viridiplantae; phylum Streptophyta; class Pinopsida; order Pinales; family Pinaceae; genus Larix; species Larix kaempferi. The sequence continues at coordinate 12,061,923 of BSBM01000185.1, forward strand.
AAACCACTAGAAAGTTAAAGAGACAAGTTTAGGGTTACCTGTCGTTGACAACACCTGAAATGATGGATCACGGCTCCTGTAATCAGCAAAAGAAGAACAACTCTAAATGGCACTTTTCACCTCTCCAACTTGGTAAAAAAAAAATTATTATTTTTACTATTTACCCCTATTTATATTAAAAAAGAGCATATTCCCTTTTTAATTTATTCTAATGTGGGTTATTTTTCTATAGTTGGATTCATTTATACCTTGTTAATTGTTTTTGACCTAGTTTTGAAGCTTGTAGGTGAAGTTAAGTACCACTTTGATCCTGTTTTTCGCAGTTGTGTCCTTTTCGCGCATATTCTCAGGTATGAACGACTCATAGAGCGTCAATTTGTCATTATTTCGCTCATTAAATTCAATTATTAATGCACCGAGCTAACTCTTTGTTCTTTCTCGTGCTTGTAAAACAATGAGAATAAGTCACCGAGTTATAGTTTATCACTTTTTCAGACTCGTTAAAATCCTAAGAAAAAGGAACTCCCTAGAGTCTTTTCTTTATGGTCTTTTCAGGCTCTCTAAACACAAAAAGATTTCCAAGCGACCTTGATGCGTTCATGCTTGTAAAAGTATTTGAATGATTGTCTTCCTGGTGATAGTTTACCACTTTTTTGGACCAGGGGGCACTACTTACGAAAAAGGAATACTCCAACCAATCATGACTGGAAGAGTCCTCTCTCGCGTTGTTTTACCCTTTTCCAGATGAAGAGGCTAAATTTACGAAAAAGGACCTTTGGATTCTTCTTTAGTTCTTTTCAGACTCTCTAAATATGAAATGACGTCGAGTTTACTTTCTATGGACTCGTTAAAATCTGACATTGAAGGGCCCGTTAAGGGACAAAACCCTCCTTTCCTAGGTTCGTAAAACATTTGGGATTGGACTCATCTATGAGATGAGCTATACTGAACATCTGTTTACCCTCCTCAAGCTCGTTAAAAAAAAAGTGAGGCACTCATCATTCATGATGGGGAAAAATGAAAGATTTTGTGTTACACTTTATCTATGGAACTACATCGTCGCTCTTGAACATGGCACTCATTTTCATTTGCATACAACACTTGGGTCATCCATTTGTCTTCGAATCATACTAATTCCATGAGTCATGTCACTCCTTTGGGTCATCCGAAGAATGTCTCCACTATCAGTTACATTAGGGGTTAACATTGTTCTCATCATGTCAATACTGCCAAGTCATGCCATGCCCATGTTCAAGATATGTCCATTGCTCATCATCTGCAGTCAGTACACCTTCTACCATGTCGGTCTACCTTGAGTCAGTCTTGCACATTAATCTACCGTCCGATCCACTCCAAACATCTGTTATCGCATTTCATGTCGTTGATGGGGGGTTCATCATGGCCCTCCTTTGACAGATTCATCCTTGTCGACTTCAACACATCATCCGAGGATTGAATCTAGAAACCAATCGAGTACCTTGGGCCTGCATGCCTCAATGCCAGGTTTACCTTTCTTTCACCATGAGTTTACATCATTGAATCTTGATTGAAATATTTCATCAGGTGTTCGACCTCAAATCATTTATTCACGCTTGGTGATATGTACTGTGATACCTTGTGGATCATTGACATCAATGGTGATTTCCCTCGCACTTGTTAATGGTATTCACCAGTGACCAGTAATCAAGTTGTTTCTACCATGTCCGACTCCAAAACATTGTAATCACATGGATAGATTTGTATCATAGTGGGTTCATCTTGAAGACCCTGGGGAAGTCATATTCTACCTAGGTTGCGATGGAGATTGTTTGAGTCATATTACATGGATCCACTTTGTATTGGTTGTGGTTGTGTTATCATCTCATCATGGATCTACGATTGTTTCTAGTAGCCATGATTGTGTTCAGTCAGTCTTTACTACCGTGGATCTGCAATTTATTGGTCGGCAGCCATGTTGTGAGTCATGTGAGATTGGTATCTTAGATTCAGTTGTACTGCAGTAGCATCCTCCAACTAGCAAATCCTTGCCATTTATCTTTCAAAGCACTTCACCTGTCTTGTTTTTCCAGCTTCATGCTTCTATTACACCTAAATCTCGTCATCATGAGTCCCTTGTTAACTCAGTGCCTCAATCCCTGAAGTCCTTATGACCAAGCAAGTCATGTTAGAGCAAGTTGATGTCCTTTGTCCACATTTCTAGTTGGTCCAACGCACATTGTCCTCGAGCAAGGAGCACCCAACTAGGGCTAGCGCAGAATGTAAACTTCCATCCCATGCCGACAACGCAGAGTATCTTTGTACAACCTATGTTTCCCTTCCCTGACGCTAATTGTCTTCATGAAACTTGCACCGGAGTTAGTTAATTGGGATAAAGGTATATTTCGAGTGATTTCTAGAAGTTGGATGAGGTGGATCCCTATCCCTAACTCCTAGGTGAGTTGTCCTACAGTTCCCTAACCTCAAGGGAGGATCCCTCAACCTACTCTATCCACTTGGTCCTATAAATACAAGGTCCCTCTCCCTTCCAAAGGGAGGAAGTCTATAGCACTTACATGCTGGTGAAATTAGCTTAGGAGATCCCTATCCATCTATTGGGAGACTCTCACTTCCTTTGGAGGCATTGGTTTGGCTTGTTGGAGGATCCCTCTCCCCCTGATCCTCAACCTACTCTATCCACTTGGTCCTATAAATACAAGGTCCCTCTCCATTCCAAAGGGAGGAAGTCTATAACACTTACATGCTGGTGAAATTAACTTAGGAGATACCTATCCATGTATTGGGAGACTCTCACTTCCTTTGGAGGCATTGGTTTGGCTTGTTGGAGGAGGATTGCAACCTTAAGGCTTGGGTTGTGATCATCTCTCTACTTTGTATTTTCCTCTTTTATATAGTAATATAAACTCTTTCCACAAATGTTATTGTGTTGATAATGTTTGTAGTTTACTTCCTTAACTGTTTACTTAGATCAGTTATTGTTTAGACATGTTTTATTGCTTGTACTGTTTCCATATGTCTTGACAGGTCTTACAGCTAAAGATCTAATGACCGCAGGACTCAGAGCAACAACGAGGAAGAAGATCTGCAATCTGAAGGTAAGATGTCTAAGTACTCGATCTCTAACTAGATCTAGGAAAGCAACTTTGTCTTCTGTCCTTATTTGTTCTAGATTCACATTGAACTAGGGAGATCTGGATCGCGTCCGCTTGAGTAGATTGTACAATAACAATGTTGTTCCCACTAAACCCTTGGAACCCATGATCGATATTCTGATTGGGTATCCAAATTATCCCAAAATTATTTAACCCTTAATTTTCCTTGGCCTAAGCATGCTTGGTTGAGTTGAGGAACCTCCAAACTATGAGCTAGAGGGGGAAATTGTTTCCAGGAATCTTCCTAGAATAAGGCCCTCTCTCCATTCCGAACTTCCCAAAATCTATTTTCCTGAACAAGGATTCTGCCCTAGTTTGTCATTTTCCAGATATGGGATCCTTTCTTTTATTCTGAAAATCGAATGAGATTAACCCTTTGCCAACCTGGGGCGTATTTCATATGCCATAGTCTAGCCAAGGCTCATGGTTGTGAGTATCCCATCTCCACCAAATCTTATCCCCGCTTACAAGATTAACCTTTTCAGGGTCGCGGATCCCAAGGCCTCCATGGATTTATGGGGAGCATATGGTTTCCCAGCTCACTAAGGCCCATTTTCTATGCTCATTGGCTCCACTCCAAAGGAATTTTTGATGGATGTTCCTAATCTCTCTCAAGATGGCATTAGGGGCATCCAGAGCATAAAAAAGTTCTTGAAAATTAAAATCTATTGTTCCCAATGATTGTAATCATTGGACCCCTAAGACAACATTAGCACCACCCATTTTGATAGAAATCATTGGACTATTCAATACATATTCCCTCATAGTAATATTGATATTATGACATTTCCCTGTGCAATTGATAATTCCTCTATTTGCAATCATTACTTGAAACTCTGGTGTTGGATATACAAATCAATTGAGAACTTTGGCTAATTTATAATGAATGAAATTATGAGTACCACCATAATCAATCAACACTGCTACCTTTTTATTTTTGATATATCCTTTGATCTTGAGAGTTTCAGGAGTGCTAATTCCTACCAATGCATGACAAGATATGGTGGGAGTAATCTCTTCGGGATTAATCTCTTCTATTTCTTTAGTTGGAGATGGTTCCTGTTATTTTTCTTCTTCCTCTTCACAATCTATGTAGAATAATTTCTTCTCACCACACTTATGTCCCTTACTATACTTGCTGTCACAATTAAAGCATAGACCTTTTTCTCTTCTTTCATCCAGTTTTTAAGGTGTCAACCTTTGAGGTGAGTTAGAATAAGGAACATTATTCTCTCTATATGTGTTGGAGGTAGTCCTTCTAGTAGTTATGGCCATATTTTTACTTTCAACTTTCCTTTCCAACATGAAATACTTCTCTAAGGATGTTGGTTTGAATAAGAGCACCTCATGTTGGATGTTATCCTTCAAGGTTCCAATAAAGATATCCAACAATTTATCATCTGGTATTCTCTCCACTCCGAGACTCAAATTTTGAAACTGTTAAATGTGCTTTCTTACTGGACCCTTTTTCCTAGATTGATCAATTGGGTAAAGAAGGAATTTCTCTTAACATCATCATGATATGATAGCAAATATTCTATAAAAATGAACCAAGAGATAATGAATTTTTTTTTGCATTGACAAAGCCATTGGTACCACACAATCTGCTTAGGTTCTAAATATAAAGATGCAATAGGTACCTTTTGGATATTTGGCACCTAGTGTATATCAAATAATTGCTCCATTTGGAATATCCATGTTATGGGGCCCTTGCCACCAAACTTCCTCATTTCAATATTGGGAAGTTGGACATCCCTTGGTGACCATCCCTGATTAGTTCCATTATTAGAATCAAATCTTGTTGGAGTATTCTTATTAATGGAAGGTTGATCAACATGGACACTATCCTTATATTCCTAAGTACCCTAGGACACATATTCACCTTCAGTGTTATTTTCCTTTGTATTTTGTATTAGATTAGCAATCCTTTCCATTTCTTCCATCATATTATTCTCTAAATTAAGTAAATCAATCATTCTCATAGTCCCTTTAATCACATCTTCTAACTTTGACACTTGAAAAGATAGGTCTCCACTTTCATTGAAGGTCAGCAATGAATCCTATGGTTGTTTGATTAGAGTGTGGATTTTCCACCACATTTTGGTGCCATGTGGAACAATAAAAATAGGTATCTACTATTTATCACACCCCCGAGATTACCCAAAATATATCGTTCTACTAAAAGTTATTCAAATTTAAAATCGCGTACCTTTTTGAAACCCTGATTTGGAGACTGATTTACTATCTGGTCTTCCAACTAAGGCAAATCTAAAATTTCGGCTCTTATGAGTTGGAAATCTTGGCTTATGGTAGCCTGATATTTCCTCTTTCCAATTTTGCAACTTTTATTGAATTTGGATGTTCCAAACAAATTTGTGACAATTTTCCCAACACTTGTTATTTTTTTCCTTTTTAGAAAGACGAGCGTGTATGGCCTTCCACGTGTCCAATTTTTCGAGTTTGATTCAAAAATTGATATGAAATTTACTTTGGTCTATCTTCTTTCTAATGCAATAGGTATCATTCAATTTGGATCTTGCATGCTCCAGATATAACCATTTTTTTCCAGAACACCTATTTTGGATTAGTCATAAACCCTAACTTACACTGGGTATAGATTTGAACCTATAATTATTCAGGAATTGAAACTCATACCACACATAGATCGATCTGTCCTCTATATACCTTGTGAGTTTTGATGTCTGAAACGTCATAGAAAAAAATTTATAGTAAAAATTCCAAGATGACTTGTTTTGGAAGAGTCCAAGCACTGATACCAAATGTTAAGCAACAAATTCCCCAAAAGAGAATGAAAATAGCATAAATAGACCATAAAGATTAATCCATGCCTTAATAATGAAGAAAAGATATGAATAGAAAACCTCTTTGAGGGGGAAACCTCCTTATACAATGTACTAAGTACACAAGACAAGACTAAATGAGATGATTCAATTGCAAGGGTATCCTTCATATATATAGGAGATAAAGAGGTACAATTACAACTAATAGACCCAAGATGACATTAATAATATAATAATACTAATGAAAATTACCACTAATATACCCAATCCAACATCAATAATATGTAATGTGCCACAATATAGGAGTTAATGTGCCCACATTTAGGGATTAAAAATCATACTCTTCCATCAATTGCTTGGTAGCTACAAACTTCTTTTACAATAGATACATCACAATTAAATTTCCCCCAACTTAATAGTCTTCTGCATAATGCCACACAAATGGATTATCAGTCCAACGAGCAACCAACATTGGATGTTATCACTATAAATGTGTATTTCATATAAACTTAGCAACATTGTAGAGATCAATCTGTTCTCTCAACTAAGGGAATACATAAATGAAAATAGAAGATTTGTCTCCTAAGCTAAAGGTCAAGGTGAGACTCTTCCAACTCAAGAACATAAATTCAAGTTATCTGGGAAATATGTTTAGGGTACATTAATTTAAATTACACTTCATGCAGATCCTACCTAACAATTCCATTACATATCAAAGGAAAAACCTAGAAAAGCCCCTTTTTCTTTCCCTTCAAAACCCAATTTTTGTATAGCTTGAAGCAAACTAGTTGCTACAAGATATGTGCATGAATTTGCTTAAGGTGCCTTGTGCACATTGCTTGGGTTGTTCTTCTACGTAAAGTGCAAATTTGTAACTTTTACAAAAAAAATCCTTAACTTTTATAAAAAGTCTTCCATGTACCAGATAAAGATGGGGTTTTCTACAGAGGTTTAGGCTAATGAGAAGGCTATATTGATGGCTCTAAACATGGGTTGTAACCTTTCCACATAAATATATTTAGTTTAAGAATTTTATGGAACCTAAACCCCAAAGGGAAATTTATGAACAACAAAGAAATATATGAGTAATTTTTTGAATTTCCAAAATGTCATACATTTTTTATATAGTTTTAGATGTCCTCCTTGTTAATTCTTCAACTTCAATATTGCTCCAAATTTTGATCGAACTTTTCTTCTTTTCAATTGGATTAAGCTTACCAATTGGCCACCCTACCATATCCTAAGTGTATGCTTCTTCTCTTGGAAACTCCAATTTGCAAGATTTGTATAAATGTTTGTACAAAATAGCAATTGTTAAGCACTCTACCCTCTTCATGAATGGATTGTGCAACTCTTCATATGAGCAATGTGGAATTCTCACCACAAATAGAAATAAACCTAAATTGAACTTTAGCAAAATTACACCAAACTCTCCAACAATTTCTCCATGAAAATATTTAGTGTTATAACATCCATATAGTGTTAGAGTGACTAAGGTGCCTCCCATGGCCACCCCTTCCTCTTCTTTTATAATATATATACAATGCCACTTTTAACATACATAATTCACAATTCTAAATTAGCTAATATGCATATTATTCACCCCACCACATGTTTCTTCATGCATAATTTCAAGTTTTTTATTCACTTAAATGAATATTCTTCACCCAATTTCCAACTAATTTTAAGGTTTCTACTCATCCTCTTTCCCTCTTATATTTTCATACTTACATGTGGGTGTGTGCAAATAATATTTCCCTTTTTAATTAAATAAATCCTCTAAAATAGAAAGTGAACAACTCCTATTTTTTGCATGTTCCTGGTGCATATTTTCCACTTTCTAGTTGCAAAATGAAATCAAATTTGTTTTTCTCACATATGTCCCTTCTATTTCAATCGACACATTCTACCTACATGAGCAATAATTACATGATTTCATTTTATTATTTAAAACACCATTTCTAAATTACATGCATGTAAAGGATACTTTATCTTAGAATAGTAAATATCAACCATGTTGGAATTATGGTTATATTGAGAGGGGGGTGAATCAATATAAGCTATTTTTTTTTCTTATTTTAACCATTCATTTAATTTGAAACAATAAATACAGATAAACTCAAATTAGAGTACACATAATTTAACATGGAAACACTTTTGAGATAAAAACACAAAAAGATATCTTTATAAATTCACGTAGGAAACAATCTACTGTTACAAATTTTGTTGTCACCAACCTATTGGAGACACCAATACCCTCAAATGATCACCAACTCAACAATATGTAGGCACCAACCTATTGGATACACCAATCTACTCAACTGAGCACCAACTCAATAATATGCAGGCATTGACCCACTGGAGACATCAATCTCTTGTTGCTGCTACTACTATTGCTACTGTTGTTTCCTTTGATTTTGCTCGTACTTTCTTCTGTGGTTTGATCCTATTCCCATATGCACTCTTCCAAAATACAACACCTCTTTCTACAAATGCACCACAATCTATGTCAAATCTACTTCATACTATACATAAACCCTTCTAGAGAGCATATCTCTAAAACTATAGTGAACCAACACCTAATTTATTTACAACATGTACTTCAATATCTATACTTCATATCCTCTAGGGTTCACTGTCTAAAATGTCCTAAAACAAAATTTATAGTAAAAATTCCAAACTAACATGTTTAGAGTTGATTTCATGATCATCAGAAACCCTAACGTCCCAAGGTCATATCTTTGAAACTATAGTAAAGAAGCATCTAAAACTTGAACCATAGGTACTTCATGATCTCTAATTTATATCCTATAAGTTTCACGATCTGAAATGTTCTAGAACATTGACCTGTTTGAAGTTGATTTCACAATCATTTAGAAACCCTAACTTCCCGAGGTTATATCTCCTAAAATAGAGCGAAACAACATCTGAAACTTGGACCACATATACTTCAATATCTTTTATACATCTCATTTAAGTGGAATGGTTTGAAACATCCTATAAAAGAAGTTATAGTGAAGGTTCCATACTAACCTGAAAATATCCCCTTTTGGAATGACACTCAATCTTTGCTCATCCTCTTCTTCAAATGTTGCAACCCTTTCCACTAGTGCGCCTTTCCTATGAGATATCCATGTATTGGATGAGTGAGTGAATAAATGAGTAAGTGCTCCTCTTATTTATACTATTCTTAAATCATTTATGGGATGACCAAAAATTGTTCAATATATTGGTAGGGCCAACCTGGAATTTTGGCTAGGCTAACTTTACAAATCCTTTAATATCTCCTCATTCCTAGGGAGTTAGAGGGATTTCCATATACCATTGTAAATTTCTCAGAATTAGATTTATAACCATGTAACCTATACTCCCATATGAGATATGTATCCAAACTAAGCATAAAAAATCCATGAGCTAAAAAATTCTTTCAAAGATAATGTATCCAAACTAAGCATAAAAAATCCAAAACCAATATTTCCAACAATCTCCATATTGCAATATTATCTTGGAAATCTATAGTCTCCCCTTGCGTTTGACATCAATGACAAAAATATTTCCAACAATATCCCCCTTTTTCATTGATGGAAACATGTAGACAATTCTACAACAAACTTGTAGATACTTTGCCTATTTGCAACTCCTCTTTTCCTTGCAATTTCCCCCCTTTATGCAATTCTCCCCCTTTAACATCAATGGAAAAGGTATGCTCCCCTTGATCTTGTGATTTTCTTCAATATTTTTCCTTCATTGAGTATGTATACATTGCTTAAGGTTCTGTTTTCATGTGCCACTAATATTCCTAATCATGTTTTCCTTATCTCACACCCTTTAGAATAAAATGTGATGTTATGAACTTGATCACACATTTGGATAACACTTAGAAGATATTTATTTCACCCTCCAACATACAAGACATTTGGTGTTTTAGTTCATTTATCAACACTAATAATACCTTTTCCAAATATCTTTGCAAAAGCATTATCTCCAAAAGTAGCATTATCTCCAAAAGTAACACTGTCTCCTTTTTCTTCCTTTAAGATGGGAAACTTGATTTTATCTATGTTGAAATTTGGTTGTCATTGATGTCAACTATGATCAAAGAGGATGTAAAAGGATGTCAAAGAAGATTCCGTATTCTGGTGCCAGTTTAAAGAAGTATATTAAAGCCACTTTGAAGTGGTATATGTGCAAGCAAAATGAAGAAGGATATGGATGCCAGTATGAAGATGTATATCCAGAAGTGCATCTAGTCTAAAAAAGTATATTTCATAGGTACATCATGCATATCCAATTTGATTAAGTACATAAGGAATGCATCCTACTACATGTGGTACATGCGCAGACATCAAGTCCACCAAGTCACACCCCTTCAAGGAAAAATCCAAAGAGTTAGTTGGACAAGGGTTTGAGTGCGAAAGCAAGTTAAGAGATGATTGGACAAGATTCAAGAGTGCGAAAGCAAGCCAAAGTGTTCATTGGAAAAATGACCTTGGGAGTGTGCAAGCAAGTCAAGAATTGATTGGACAAGGTTCGGGTTTGCGCAAGCAACTTGCAACGAGAAATGGTCAAGAAATTATGAAATTCCAGAAAGTGCGCAATTCTCACCATTCAGAAGAAGCTTTCACTTGTTGAAGCGCACACAAACTCTAAGAATTATTTAGCTGTTGAATATAGAATATGTGCAAATTCCATAGCTTATGAATCATCAAGTGTGCAATACCCACAAGTGATGGTACCGCAAGGGTGAAAGTCCCACTTAGTCAAGGACCATGTATGCGTAAGACCCACAAGAGATGACACATCAATAACGCATAAGATGACATGTGGCAGGAGCATAAACCGTGAAGCAAAGAAGAAGGAATGCCACAACCAACTTGTGGACATACAATCTGTACAAGACATGTATAAATAAGAAACAAGTTGGAGATTTGAAGTAAGCTTGATGGAAAGTATGAAGAGATTATAAGTGGAATATACACCTTTATATTTGGGGAATCAAGGGCTTGTGCAATCAGAACAACATGATCTACTAGAGAGCTGAGTGAGCACAAGCAGAGGAATGGAATAGCTTATGGTGTGCAAAAGGATGTTGTATATCTGTGACAATTGCGCAAAGAAAAAAATGCATAATTCATAGGATGCACAAGTACATGAGGATCAAATGAAAATATCACAGACAACACACTGACAGTCACATATGTTTTAAGATAGATCCACGCAGAGACAGAACTGAATTATATCTTACAATGCACGATGCAAATAAGTTTCACTAATGCACAAATACTAAGATGAAGTGTGTGAAGTAAATAAATCCATTATATGCGCAAAGACAGAGTTGCACCATAATCAAGTATGCGCGTCATGATGTAGATGATATGAGACAAGTGCGTTAAACCAAAAGGACTAATAATATGATGCACAACATGTCGCAGATTGTCTGAAGAACTGTGGAACCTAAACATAATAGACACATCTCAAAAAGTGTGTAGATCCATTTGATACTATTGTGCAATATCAAAACATCGAGTTATTAGTTGATGCGCAATATCTATTGGTGAGTGCAGTTTTGCAATAGCAGAATGGAACATTGAATATTGGCGCAAACTGCAACTGATGAAGCAACACACAATATCTCTAGTTTGATGTCAGTTGAAGTGAAGTTGATGTTAAAGTGAAGAGTCGAAGTTGAAGTAAAGTATTAAGTGTTTAAGTGAAGTATTGTATGCAGCACACTGACAGCTATTCTACTGCATACAAAAGGTGCATAGTATTAGAAGTGTGCACAGTATTCTATTATAGAACGAACATCAGAATATTAGAAGTGTGCATGTATCATAAGTTCAACAGAGTAACATCTTATTTTGTATATTTAGGTGGCAGGATGGGGTGAGGAGTATGGGGTCGTAGCCTCTTTCCAGTTGGTGTTGGAGAACACAGGGATTTGGTGCTTCCTTCAGGTTGGTTCCTGTAAAACTAGGGGGTCGGTGCCTCCTAGTTGGTGCTAGTAAACATAGGAATTCAGTGCTTCCTCGAATGTATTCTTTTTCATTGGAAAAGAGCATTCCGTGGTTTTCTCCCATTTGGGTTTCCATGTAAAAATTTTGTTTATTATGTGTTCTCTGTTTTGGTGCATATGTGGATGGTTAAATACACATCGATATTAAGATCATAATAATCTGTTTAAGAAGTTAAAATTGTTCATAATTGTGTTAATATTGATTCACCCCCCTCTTAGTATTAAATAGATTCCAACAATTGGTTTCAGAGTGGGTGTCTTCAGTAACAACTTAACATCTGGAAGATAGATCCCCGTGCAGGATTGAACATTTAACAGACATGGATATAAAATATCAAGAGATGGATGAATTAGAATTTGAAGGATAACTAATCAGTGCTATCGATGAACTGAAGAAGTCTAGGAAGAGAAGCAAACACCTGCTAGAAAAACTTCTGAGATTAGAAGCAGATACCACCGAAAAATTGAAATCAAGGGAAGAAAAGTGTGAGAAACTGGAAGCTGAAATTGTTTCCCTAAGAGAAGGACTGCAAAAGATAAGCAGTCAATTGGATCATGAACTTAGAAATAGTGCCAATGAAGAATCTAACTTCATAAATAGCTACATCGATGCACTCAAAACTTCGTTCCTACAGAACAATCAAAAGCTTGAAGAAGAGAACAGGAATTCAATTCATATAAAATCAGAATTTGTGCAATTCATAATAGTTCATCCGATCAGGTGTCAAAATCTATTTTTGGGCAACTGTTATTACTTTCACAATTTTGGTCATAAAGCAATAAATTGCAGATCTCATGCGCTTGTGTATGCTAGGATAAATATTTTATGTAATTAGATGAACCTTAAACATAATAGCCTCAGGAAAATAGCTGAAACCCTAAGAGAAGATATCAATCCCTTCAACATTTTGAATTTGGATAATGAGTACTGTAAATGTCATAATCATGGTCATGATAGCCAGAACTGTGAAAATCAGTTGCCATCTGCGTAGTCAAAGGAATCAATTGAAGATCATAAGGATCAAGTATGTCAAGAAGCATGCATCCTATCCTTACATGCACAAAATAAAAGAAGGAAATGGTACATAGACAACCGGTGTTCCAAACATATGACATGAGATAAAACTACTTTTCTAAAATACAAAGAAGAAAAGGGAGGTAGTGTCTACTTTGGGGGGACAATGGCTTTGCCAAAATCCTAGGAAAAGGTTTGGCAAGTTTGGGAAACAAAAGAACCAAGGAAGAAAATGTATTACTAGTAAAAAAAATGAAGAACAATCTTCTAAGTGCTAGGCTTATGTGCTATCAAGGGCACACACTCACTTTTGACTCATAAAAATTCAAAATCAGAAACAAAGATACAGGCATAGTAGTAGAAACAACCTCAAGAACTCCTAACGATGTTTATAATTTGGATGAAGAGAAGGAAGAAAATTTCTACATGGGACATACTAATTAAAGTTGGCTATGGCATAGAAGATTAGGACACATAAATTTTGACAATATGATCAGAATTAGCATGAAACAAGCTGTGAGGGACATTCCAAGAATTACTAAACCATTAAACTCATTCTACAAACATTGTGTGCTCGGAAAGCAAACAAGGATTACATTCAAGACAAAAGAGTACACCACCTCAAAACCTTTGGAATATTCGGATATTTGTGGTCCAATGAGGGCATGAGGATACAATGGTGGATATTATTTTCTTCTCTTCATTGATGACTATACTAGAATGACATGGGTGTTCTTTCTCAAAGAAAAATCCGAAACGTTTGAATGTTTCAAGGACTTTAAAGAAGTAGTTGAAAATGAAACAAAATTAAGGATAAAGTGCTTGAGATATGTCAATGGAGGAGAATATACATCGAAGAAGTTTGACAACTTCTTTGAAAAACATGGAATCAAAAGACAATTCTCAACAGCCATAACTCCTCAGGAAAATGGAGTAGAAGAAAGAAAAAACAGAATAGTACAGGAAATGGCCATAACAATGCTGAATGAATCAAAGCTTTTAGATATGTTTTTGACTCAGGGCATTCATACATTGTACACATCCCTAACAAATTGCAGATTAGGACAAACAACTGTGCAACACCCTATCATATCTAGAAAGAAAGGCCAGCCTCTATTAAGCACTTCAAGATATTTGGAATCAAGTGCTACATCAAAAGAAATGATGACAACCTTGGAAAGTTTGACTCTAGATCAGATGAAGGAATTTTTCTTGGTTATTCTATCAAAAGCAAGGCTTACAAGTGCTACAATCTATGAATCAGAAAAATAGTGGAAAGTCTAGACATGAATGCTAATGAAGTATTTACTCATAGGAGAGTAGAAGATGATGGTGATATGCCTTTGCTTGAAAATTCATATGAAGAACAACCAGAACATAAAGAGGTAGAAGTACCACAGGAATTGATATATCAAGGTGGATTAGAAGACAGAAGACAGGATACAAAGGGTCCCTCCATATATGTTCAAAAGAATCATTCAGGAGATCAGATAATCGGGACAAACATGATGGAATAAGGACCAGAAGAAGCCTGAGAGATTCATCCGAAGAGGTTCACTTCTCCCTATCATAAAAAAATGAACTGGAAGACTTTGAAGAGGCAAGAAATGACGAACATTGGCTTAAATCCATGAACGGAGAACTAGATCAAATTGAAAAGAATCATACTTGGGAACTAGTTCCAAGACACAAAAATAAAATGTCATCGGTACAAAATAGGTTTTCAGAAATAAACTAACTGAAGATGGACAAGTTGTCGGAAAAAAAAAGGTTGGTGTGCAAAGGTTATGCGCATATTGAGGGAGAATATTTTGAAGAAATTTTTTCCCCTATGGTGCGAATGGAAGCAATCAGGATATTTCTGGCATATGCTTGTGCTCAAAATGTCAAAGTGTATCAAATGGATGTAAAATATACATTCCTAAATGGAAATATTGAAGAAGAAGTGTACATTGAACAACCAGATGGATTCTCTCTTTTGGAAATAGAGACTATGTATGCAAATTAAAGAAATCTCTGTATGGACTCAAGCAAGCTCCCAGAGCTTGGTATTCAAGATTGGATAAGTATCTGCAACAACAAGGTTTTAGAAGGGACAATGTAGATAGTAATCTCTACATCAAAGTTGAGCACGATAAAATGATAGTTTTCAAAGTTTATGTTGATGATATTATTTTTGGGAGCAATGATGACAAGTTAAGTTAGGAATTTGCTAAATATATGCAGAAAGAATTCAAAATTTCCATGCTTGGAGAGATGTCCTTTTTCTTGGGACTTCGGATATCTCAACTGAACAATGGCATTTTCATATCTCAAACTAATTACCTGAAATAAATGCTAAAGAAATTAAATATGGAATACTGCAATTCGGTGTCCACACCCATGAATACTAGATGCAAGTTAAACAAAGAAGACGAAGCTGCGGAAGTAGACAAAAGATTCTATAGATCAATGATTGTAATCTTGTTGTATATAACTGCCTCAAGACATGACATAGTGCAATCCATAGGAATTGTCGCAAGGTTTCAGGAAGCACCCAAAGAAACGCATGTTCAAGTTGTAAAGAGAATTTTTCGATACTTAAAAGGGTCCATGAACTTTAGACTATGGTATCCATGAAGGAATGATCTGAATTTAGTATCCTATACTAATACTAGCTGGGCAGGTAGTGTTGATGATCAAATAAGTACTAGTGGAGCTGCATTTTTCGTAGGAAATTGTCTTGTATCTTGGATCAACAAAATGTATCCATCAGCTCCACTATCAACAACATAAGCAAAATATATTGCAACAACTTCCTGCTGCACACAGGTACTATGGATGAAAAAAAATCTGAAGAATCTACAAGTGAACATTGATCAACCCATACAAATTTTATGTGACAATACGAGCGCAGTTATCATCTCCATGAATCTCATTATGAACTACAAAACTAAATACATTCCCATCAAGTACCACTTTGTGAGGGAGCAAGTAGCTGAAAATAGTTTCAAATTAGAATATGTTGATACTAAAGAACATATTGCATATATATTTAGAAAACCTCTCCCACGAGGTATGTTTGAATATCTCAGGGAAAAACTGGGTGTTGTTTCCAATCCACAACAGAGTGATAACCTAGACAAGGAGGCATGAATGCAAACCAGTTTCGGTACTGCGCAGTTGGCACGACATGAATACTGAATGAAGACCTGCGTAAATAATGATGATGTGTTATGAAAGGAACAGGAGATCAAGAAGTAAGCTAGCACTTGTATAGGGGGAGCACATCAAAATATTGCTATGAAAATAATGTACAGACTGCAAGTTATTGGCGCAGAAAATACAACAAAAGAAATGAAGCACGGAGACAGGGGGAGTTATCCCTCTAAGCAGATAAGAGAAGACCAATGAAAAATAGAAGAAAGGTGAACCAATAATTGTGCAAATAATGGTACCTCGTTTCCCTTGATGTCAAAGGGGGAGAAGAAGCATTAATTTGACTGAAGAGAAGGAAGCAGATCATTGGAGTAATAGCATGAAGCTGATCATGCACAAATTCCATGAAGCAATGAAGCTAAAGAGCATGAAGCTCAAAGCATGTAGCAACACAATGACAATGATCATGAAACATGCGGTCCACATATAAGTAACATAAGCATTGACATCAAAATGCACATATGTTAAAGGCTCACTGGTGAGTACATAAGGAGAGCATAATAGACAGGGGGAGTAATGCGACAAGCATAGATGAAGCGTACAATATTCAGAAGGCGATTATGTACAACTTCATAAGGTGTTGAAATCAATTCCAAAGGGGGATATTGTTGGAATTTGGTTGTCATTGATGTTAACTATGATCAAAGAGGATGCCAAAGAAGATTCAGTATTCTGGTGCTAGTTTAAAGAAGTATATGAAAGACACTTTGAAGTGGTATGCGCAAGCAAGATGACTAAGGATATGGATTCCAGTATGAAGAATTATATCCAGAAGTGCATCCAGTATGAAAAAGTATATTTCATAAGTACATCATGCATATCCAGTTTGAATAAGTACATAAGGAATGAATCCTACTACATGTGGTACATGCACAGACATCAAGTCCACCAAGTCATACCCCTTCAAGGAAAAATCCAAAGAGTTGGTTGGAAAAAGGTTCGAGTGCAAAAGCAAGCTAAGAGATGATCATACAAGATTTGAGAGTGGGAAAGCAAGCCAAAGTTTTCATTCAACAAAGTTTGGGAGTGCGCAAGAAAGTCAAGAATTGATTGGACAAAGTTTGAGTTTGCGAAAGAAACTTGCAACAAGAAATGGTTAAGCAGTTATGAATGTCTGGAAAGCATGCAATTCTCACCAATCAGAAGAAGATTTTAGTTGTTTAAGCACACACAAAATCCAAGAAGTATGTAGCAGTTGAAGATAGAATATGGACAAATTCTACTGCTGATGAATCATCAAGTGTGCAAGACCTACAAGTGATGGTACCGCAAGGGTGAAAATCCCACTTAGTCAAGGACCATGTATGTGCAAGACCCACAATAGATGACACATAAATAACACATAAGATGACATGTGGCAGAAGCATAAACTGTGAAGCAAAGAAGAAGGAATGCCATAACCAACTTGTGGACATACAATTCGTTCAGGACATGTATAAATAAGAAACAAGTTGGATATTTGAAGTAAGCTTGATGGAAAGTATGAAGAGCTTCTAAATGGAAGATATAGATTTATATTTGGGGAATCAAGGACTCGTGGAATCAAAATAGCATGATCTAGCAGAGAGCCGAGTACGCACAAGTAGAGGAATGGGACAGATGATGGTGTACAGAATGATGTTGTAGATATGTGATGATTGCACAAATACAGAAAGGAAAAATGCAGAGGATGCACAAGTGCATGAGGACTAAATGATAGTATCGTAGACAACACACTGACAATCACATATTTTCTAAGATAGATCCGCGTGGAGACAAAACAAAAGTATATCTTACAATGCGCAATGAAAATAAGTTTCACGAATCCACAAAGACTAAGCTGAAGTAAAGAAGTAAAGAAGTCCATCAGATGCACAAAGACAGAGTTGCACCAGAATCAAGTATGCGTGTCATGATCCAGATGATCTGATACAAGTGCATTAAACCAAAAGGATGAATCATATGATGCACAACAGGTCACATATTATCTGAAGAACTGTGGCACTTAATCAAAACAAAAAAATCTCAAAAAGTGCACATTTCCATCTGATACTGTTGCGCAGTATCAGAACAACGAGTTATTAGTTGATGCAGAGTATCAGTTGGTGAGTGGAGTTGCACAATAGCAGAACGAAACATTGAATATTGGCGTAAATTGCAGCAGATGAAGCAAAAAAAAAATATATCCAGTGTGGCATTAGTTGAAGTTAAACTGAAGATTTGAAGTTGAACTAAGGTGGTTTTGTTGAAGTGAAGCATTGTATGCGACATAGTGATAGCTATTCTACTGCATACAGAAGGTGCGCACACTAGAACAAATGTTATAAGATCAGAAGTGTGCCATATCAGAATATCAACATAGTAACATCTTATTTTGTATATCTAGTCGATAGGATGGGGCAAGGAGTAGGGGGTCATAGCCTCCTTCTAGTTGGTGCTAGAGAACATAGGGAGTTGTGCTCCCCTCATATTGGTGCTTGTAAAACCAGGGGTTTGGTTCCTCCTTCCAGTTGGTGCTGGTAAACACAAGAAGTTGGTGCTTCCTCGAATTTATTTTTTTTCATTTTAAAAGAGCATTCTATGGTTTTCTCCTGTTTGGGTTTCCACGTAAAAATTCTATGTGTTCTGTGTTCTCTATTTTGGTGCATATGTGGAAGAACATTTTTATGATGGATGCGTAAGTACAGATCAATATTAAGCTCATAATAATCTATTTAAGAAGTTATAATTGTTCATAACTGTGTTAATACTGATTCAACCCCCCTCTTAGTATTAAATAGATTCCAACAATCTAGTCCTGTCATGTGTCTTGAACATACACTGACAATATGCCATTGGTTCCATTTATCTTGATCATAGAGTGAAAATCCACATTCTTTATTCTTATGTTCTTTTTTGCAGCTCATCTCTTCTAGATATTCTTGTTTTTTCTTCCTTTACCTTTGACTATTCTTCTCTATGTTTGGAAATGACATCTTCTTCCCTATTTTTATTAAGATAACTTGTTATGATTCTTATACAATAATGTGATATGTTCCCATAGTTATTGTATTCATAGCATTCAACATCAAGTAAATTTAAATTCTTTCAACAAACCCATAAGAACTTCTAGTTATGTTGCTCACATAATCATCCTTTGAAGTTTGATAAGGATCTATGTTTATGATTTTCACATTATCACTTCTTGCATATGCTCTACAATCTATTTCTTTATGACATAAATTATTGCAAGAGAAACAATAGCCAAAGAATATATTTTGGTACCTAGGTGTGAAAGGTCTTCTTCATGTAACTGCTCTTCTGAACTTATTATTTTGTTGTTAGTCATAATTTCCTTTCTTGCTACTTTCATTATTGATGGAGCCTTTGAGAACATTGGCATAACTTTTGGGATTTTCTTCATATACCTTGCTTGCATCTTCTTTAGGGGTCTTCTGATTCTGATCATGGCTAAGACCCATTTTGATGAATGGTGACCTTTGGTGACTGAGGATTTCATTCAAAGTTTCAATGCTCTTCAAACTTCCGTGTAAATTTTGGTCGGACTCTTCTAATTCCTTTCTTAATGAGACATATTCAGATTCTAACTTATCATAGATTTATTCATTTTCCTTGAGATGAATTTTCACTATTTCTTCTAACCTTTTTTCCTCTTGTATCCGAGTCTTTAGGATGACAATTGTATTTTATGTTTCATCAAGATCGTGATCCTTCCTTTCATATTTTTGCAATTTCTCTTTTTGCTTTATATTCTCTTTCTTCGGTATGTCTATTTCTACTAAGGAACTGGTGAATTTTGCTTCAAGATACATATCAATATCTTCTTCTTTTGAATATGACTTTGTATTCATGTCCTTTAAGAGATTTTTTTCTTCTTCTTCATACTTTTTATCCATTTCTCCATAAATCTTGTATAGCTTGTACCAAATCTCTTTAGCTGATGTACACTCCATTACCTTGTTAAGTTCATAGTCTGAAAGGCCATGCATGATGCCATTCATTTCTTTTTCATAGAAATTCCTCCCATCTGCGTCTATTGAAGGAGTGGTTGGAGTTGTATAACCTGTCATGACAGAATCCTAGATATTTGACCCAAGGGTCTTCAAATATGTCTTCATTTATATGCTCTAGATTGCATAGTTTGATCCATCAAAAAAAGGAGATTTGCCTTTGAATTTTCCTAATCCCCTTTCTGTCTCTATGTCTTCATCAATGTTTGTTTTTATCTCCATGTGTGCTCTCGAGATATCCCTTCCAATGTTTAAACTAATTATGAAGAAACCTGCTCCGATACCAATTGTTGTACTTATGGTTATACTGAGAAGATGGGGTGTGAATGAATATAAGATAGTTTTTCTTATTTTAACCATTCATTTACTTTGAAACAATATATACACATAAAATCAAATCTCTATACACATAATTTAACGTGGAAAACCTTTCGAGAGAAAACCACAAAACTTATCTTTATAAATTCATGTAGGAACCAACCTATTGTTACAAATTTTATAGGCACTAACCTATTGGAGACAACAACCCCCTTAAATGAGCACCAAATCGACAATATGTAGGCATCGACCTACTAAGGCATCGACCTACTAGAGACATCGATCTCCTCAATTGAGCACCAACTCAATATTATGTAGGCACCGACCTACTAGAGACACCAATATCCTATTGTTGCTATTGTTGCTACCTCTACTTCTTCTTGTTATTCCTTTTGTCTTTTGATCCTATGGCAATATGCACTCTTCTAGAATACAACACCTCTTTCTACATATGCACCATCATGAATATCCTTCAAAACTACTTCATACTATACATAAACCCTTACTTACGGAGATCATATCTCTAAAACTATAGAGAACCAACATATGAAAATCATACCTTATGTACTTCAAGATCTATACTTCATCTCCTCAAGGATCACTATCTGAAACATCCTAAAACAAATAGCAAAAATGAAAAACTAACGTATTTAGAGCCAATTTTAAAATCATTCGGAAACCCTAACGTACCGAGGTCATTTATATGAAACTATATTGAACAAACATATGAAACTTGAACCACATGTACTTCATGATCTCTAATTCATATCCTCCAAGTTTCATGGTCTGAAAAATCCTATAAAATAATATATAATGAAAGTTCCACAATGGCCTGTTTGAAGCTGATTTCAGGATCATTTATAAACCCTAACTTCCCTAGGTTATATCTCATAAAATATAGAAAACCAGCATCTGAAACTTGGATCACAGATAATTAAATATATTTTTTCCATCTCCTCCAAGTGGCATGTTTTGAAACATCCTATAAAAAAAGTTATAGTTAAAGTTCCATACTAATATGAAAATATCCCCTTTTGGAATGATACTCAATCTTTTCTCATTCTCTTCTTGAAATGCTGCAACCATTTCCACTAGTGCACATATTCTATGAGATCTCCATGTCTTGTATGAGGGTGTGAAAAAATTAAGAAATTATCCTCTTATTTATACTATTCTTAAATCATTTCTCGGTTGATCTAACATTGTTGAATATCCTGGCAGGACCGACCTAAAGTTTTGTTGGGTTTACTTTACAAATCCTTTCATATCTCTAAAATGATAAAATCGTTTCTTACACAAATATCCAGTGTAAATAACACATGTGATCCATAAATGGACAAATAATAAAATAAATATTTGATAAGATGATGAATATGGAAAATTACAAATATGGGTTTGTATATATACCCATGTAGTGTCTCATTTCATGAAGAGGCATAACCTTTCATCAATGTGTCTCTTCATTAAGTGTTTAATTATTTATGTTATTTATTATATATTTTGTTCATTACATTTCCTTCCTCTTAAGGGAAGCTTTTTCCTCAAAGCTTATTGACGACAAGGCTTACGTCTGATTTTTCACTTGTAATGTCATCTCTTGATATTTTGTGTTAGTCATACTTGACGAAACAAGACGATATGAGTTACGCACTCCAAGGAAAAAATATCGCATAGTTTGTGAGGTGGTCCATCCGAGATCTATCTTCATTGGTGTTGTTTGTTGATCACATTGTTGGATGGAACTTCTCGTTTTCTTCTTACTTTGTTGATTTTGTGTTCTTTCTCTTCTAAAATCATAACTCCTGTGTTTATGTTCATTTTGACCCTGTCGTTGGTCAAAATGAATTTGATAATTTGGGTGTCGATAAGGAGTTATTGTTGTTTTCTTTTTTACTAGATTGACTTCTTTTTGAACCGTGATGAGGAATGAATTTGTATTTTCCTCTTTTTTCTCAACTTGGATTTTTGAGTCCAAGGGCTTTGATGTCCTCTTTTGAATTTGCTCCAACTTATTGTCTAACGAGTCTTTTTCTTTTTTAATATTTCAGGTCATTTCTTCTTGCACTTTCTTATCATCTTTAAGCTTCTGAATCTGATCCATTAGATCTTGTTTGTGCTTCTTGAGGTGACCATTTTCGTCAATGTTTTCTAATAGTTTCTTATGAATATCTCGATTATCCTCTTCTAGCTTTTGATTCTATTGTGTTTTATCCTTCTCCTTTTTTATTTGAAGAAGCAATTTTTGATTATGATATCTTAAACAGGAGATCTCTTCTTCTTTATTTGTGACGACTTTGTCGAATTCTGACTGCATATTATGTATTGACTTTTGATTTTATTGTGAAATGACCTTGGAGATATCCTTGAAGTATTTAGATGCCATAAATTTTGAATCTAACTTCATTGTAACATCCTGTAGTGTGAATTGATTCTTCTTATACGAAAAAGTTAAAAAAAAATTCTTCATATTTAAGATAATTTTCTCCAATGTTTCCATCCAAGATAAGCCGAGAATGATGTCAACTTCATTTAGATAAATAGTCGTAACATTGAATTTGGATGTGAACTTATATTCATCAATTGTTAGTTGTACATTACTAATTGCATATTTCTTCTCACCATATTTATCTTTCTTTTCGAGTATACTTAGTTATGGGACAAATAATTGATTTTCCAAGCTGACGTTAATGTGATTTTCCTCGATGGTTGGGAAAATAGTGATGCTAATAGGCTTTCTTTGAATAATCCCCTCAAGTTTTAGTATGCTAATGGCTACCCTTGAGTAGGTCTTCTCGAATCTTCCTCTTTTGTCACTACGAGACTCAATAATAATTGTAATTAATTTATACACTTATTGAAATTCTGACTACACAAGTGACTTTGGCTCGCGAAAACGGTGAAGAATGACTATACACACTGCCACCTTTGTCTCTAACCTGCCAAAATAGTATTTTCCTCTCTCTGCACACAGTGCAGGCTCACATAGAGAAAGTTGTGCTCAAAATGCACTTAGATATCCACATAGGTTAACTCTTTTCTTTAGATTAACTTCTTTGTGGATAGTGTGTAGATTGGATGGTTGGGATGAATGATTATTACCCTCCCCACCCAAGTTCATTTCTCACTTGACTTTTAGCTTTTATGTTATTTGATAAAGATAATTAAAGAGTAAACTCATCATAATTAAGGTATGAGTTATTATTTAATATCCAATAACATTTCAATAAAGAAATAACTTAATTAAGGTGTGAGTTAGTTTCTTTATAAAACCACGGGCATGTGTGGTTTTATAAAACCAAGGGTTGGTTAAATAAAACCTATGTTGTGTTTTTTTTTTCTTCCCTTTTTATGGGGTCTTCTTTCTTCTCTTCTTTTTAATCCTTTTTTTTACTTTTTTATCACTATCTTTCTTTTCTTTTTCTTTTTATTTTCTTTAGGTCAATGACCTAATTTGGAGAAACTCTTGAAATTATTTGGCCAAAATCCAAATCAATGAAATGCCCAAGAAGGGGCTATGATACCACTTGAAACGATAAAATCCTTACACGGATATCCAGTGTAAATAACACATGTGATCCATAAATGGAAAAATAATAAAATAAATAATATGTAGTGTCTCATTTCATGAGAGGCATAACCTTTCATCAATGTGTCTCTTCATTAAGTGTTTAATTAAATTGATTTACTATTATTAATAATTATTTATGTTATTTATTATATATTTGTTCATTACAATATCCTCATTCCTATGGAGTTAGAGGGATTTATATATACCATTGGAAAGGTATCAAAATAATATTTCTAACCATGTAACCTATATTCCCATATGAGCTAGGTATCTAGAGTAAAAATTCCTTCAAATATAGGGTATCCAAATTGAGCATAAAAAAGAAAAACAATATTTCTAGCAATATCCATCTTGTAATCTTTATATTGGACATCAGTAGTATCCCTTTTCCTTTGAAATCGATGACAACAATATTTCCAACAACCAGTATCAATTTCAAGGGTGAAGCCATGATCGCTGCAACCCTTTTCAACCTATACCAAGGGTGAGGTTGTGTTTACTGCAACCCTTCAAATACACATATTTTCATGGAGAATAAATTGTTGTAACATGTGTGATACCTTGTTAACTCCATCACGTTTACTCTTAATAAGAGAATAATGACCAGTAAGGAATAAGGACTCATATTGCGCACTTCTAGTGAAACCTTGTGAGTAACTGAATCTTTGGAATTCCCCCATAATAACTTGTAAACTCTTCGGTAAGCACATGAATTCTCCATTCTATTACATGGAGGGAGTTTCTAATAGGATAGGAGTATGAACATTACTCACCATCTCTTGATATTACATATGTCACACCCCCTTCATATAATCCTTACAAATATGTAAGCTTAATTGGAAATATTCATCGATGCATTTGTACACATCTAGAGACACATATCAAATAGCATTGTCCAAAGAAAATATAAATCATGATCACATGTTTGCAAATAATATATAAATTGATATATAGTTCTCTTGACCCTAACTTGGGCCATCCATATAAGTCAACTCACCCTAGAGTTCATTTTCATATAGTTCTTTCCTATCACACTTGGAGAATCATCATTAGTTTTGAAAAATTACATAAATTCAATTGTATAATATCATATGCATCCACCATCATATCAAAGCATAAGTTTTTTTACCCAATATCCAATAGCATCAAGTAAGTCTCAATATGTTCATAATTTATACATAATCATCACATCAAACACAAATAAAATATCATGTCAACCAAAAGATTATAAGCATAAAACTAGTCAAAGTGTATCCATCAACAAAGTCAAGTCATTAAAAAAGATTAAAAAACTCACAACATGCCAAGTATGTATCTTCCTAGGTGGTTGAATTGGGATTATAACCTTTACTTGGTCCATCAAGTGACATCGAACCTATCGAACCTTTACTTGGTCCACCAAGTGACATCGAGCCTATCAAGTTCACTAATCCAGGATACTAATCACTTTACCCTTCAAGGCCTCCTCATCCAAGAAATATAAGTTATCATATCATGTACATGATATGGATCCAAAATATAGTGAAATAAATTAAAAACATAAAAATAATCATGCATACTATCTAGTATTTTTAGCAAAGCAAAGATATAAGCAACTAGTCCTATTCTCTTTATAATCTTTAAAGGTATAAAATACCATGGTGATAGTTTGAATCCTTTTCCAAATTCAGTGGAATTCTTTTCGGGCCTCACTTGCAAATAAACTTTATCTTCTTCCTTGTAACTTTTGTTTATTATCTGTGCATCTACATGGTTTCTATGTTTTTCATGCGCTTCATTAAACCCTTGTCAAGTTGTTCTCATTTGTTTTTCAATCTTCTATATGTTTTAAAGTCCAACCAACACTATATATTCTTATATATCCCAATTGAGAGAAGTCCTACAAGGTCTCCCATATAAAAACTCAAAAGGTGTCATCTTGATTAAACTTTGGTAATTGTATTTGTAAAAAAATTCTACTAAATATATATACTCTTTATAAATATACAACATCAAGACACATTCTCCAAACCAATCTTATGTAGCCAAGATTGATCCTCTCGTATATAGGTGAGCACTTTTATTGCCTTCCTTGTAAAGGTTATTCCTCCTGTATAGAGTTAATTGATAAAAGTAATGATGTTGTAAAGTCTTGTTGGACAAGGCTCCAGACTTGTGTGTCAAGTCATGATTCTCATGTGAACCTTCCGTATAAAGGTATCCATGAGATGGACCTCTCGTATAGAGATGTACCCTTCGTATAAAGGTCATGCTTTAATTTTTAAAAACATTTAATGTTGTGTGATGTATTATGAACCATGATCGCCATTTTCTATTAAGTCTCCTTTAGATATTGATCACCTCTAAAGTGAATTACTTTAGCATATGATCATTTGGTCTAGAATAATATAATATGATCACAACATCCGATAATTATTTTTAGTATAATGTAATGTGATGTATAATTAAATTTAGCACATATTGACCATGCAATAAGAGATAAAGAAATAAAAGATAAAGCATAGAGATCAAGATAATTCAAAATTTCCCATATAGACACTTCAACTAATTAAAGAGAAATCAAATTGTTAAAGCTTCAGTTAAGTATAAATGTATGCCTCAATCAATGCTTCAGTTAAAGCATTCTTTAAAGATATGCCTCAATTAACTAAATAAATCACAGTGGTCACTTCAAGTAAATCAATCAACATGATTTTAGTTAACTAAGTGTTAAATAAGAAGGACTAGTTAACTAAAGTGTTTTCACTTTAGTTAAACTAAAAGATGACACTTCAGTAAATCAAGGAGAACTCGAATTGATCACTACAATGATGTTATCAAGAATCGATTAAAGAGAGTTAACTAAGTGACAACAAAGAATATCTAGTTAACTGAGTGACGACACTTAAGTTAGCCACCTAACTAAGTGGACAAGCTTTCAGTTAAGAGGCGAGTTCATCCTAAGTGACATCTCAGTAAGATAAAGCATTGCATGAGAAGTGGGGCACACTTTTGCATGCAAGATTGATACATCTAGTTTGAGGGCGAGTTCATCTTGAATTTAGAAGATAAAAATAGAAGAGAAGAATGCATAAATATGTTATATAGGATTGATGAAGTTAATGTGAAGCGAATTATCTTCTCCTTTGAAGGCAAGGCGCTTCTCTTTGTGTGCAGGATATTATTATTGAAGGTAAGGTTCTTCTCCGATTGATCTCTCTTCTCTATTGCTTTTGTATCTTTGCCCAAAGTGTTTTGGTGATCTCTTATCTTCCGAAAGCAATCTGCTATGTTGTAAAAGAAAGCATTCGCTGCTGTCCATTATATTATAGTGAGAAGAATTGTTGGGTTTTTCGTTCTCATAGTTTTGAGGATTTTCCCTAGGGTATATCTTGTGTTATGGTTGTATGAATTTCATGTGATTGAGTTGTCTCATTGTTTCAAGTTTAGGCATCTAAAATAATTAAATATGAAAGATCAACTGAATATTGAAATGGTATTAGAGCTCAGGGTGTGAAGGAGCTTAGTTTTGCATGCCATATAGAGCCTACATAGATCTTGAGAAGTGTTATACCTCAAAGTGCCACTTTGAGTTCCATTTCACATCTTCATGTCATAACACCATACAAAACCTAATGGCGCTACCTCCTAATGAGTGTCAGACCTTACTCCTACCTAGTTGGTCCCCTTCTAGGTCTTCATTGAAGTTCTTAGAGATAAATCCAACTTATCCTATACAAACTGATCCTCATACTCCACGCCCTACCAATGATCCATCTAGGCCCGCTACAGAACCACCCATCGATGGTGTAGTTGGTTCTCTGAAGGCCCAGCCTGCAACCAAACCGAGTGTACAACAAAACACCGCTGCTCCATCTCAAACTTAGGATGCACGCAAAACCTCTACTTCTCCTGCTCAGACCTCCGAGGTGAATGCCGTTCAATTCTCGCCACAACAATCTGGAGGAAAAAAGAAGAACAATAAAGGGAAACCTAAAAAATATTCCACTCAGTAGGAAAATCCTAAACCACAACAAATCAACACTGACAAAAAACCTAAATGAAAAGCTAAGTTCCCTTGCCTCATATGTCAGGAAGACCACTACAAAAAGGAATATCCTTATAAATAGCAAGTCAATAAATTTGTTAAAGGATCTTCCCACCCGACAGTCTTAATCGACCCTTTCCCACATCAACAACAACAGATGGTTTCACACAACCCCCCACAAGGGAGAAACCAAAATGATAATTCTCAACTAGAGACATCTTCCAATCGCGACATTCTTATGATGAGTAACGAGACTATCCACATATCCACTCGTTCAAAGGTGTATGACTCGATTCCCTCTCCAAACAAGAATGGGAATTCTATAGATAAAAATTCCTTGGAAGAAATTCCTTTTGCTCCTCCTTCTACAAGATCTTTTCATATCGAGAGACCTCCTACTAAAACTATATTGGGCCCAACAAAGGCCACCATTCGAAAGGTGACATTTAATCCAAATGCACGAGCTGCCCAAAATTACAATATCGTTGAGGACATAGCTCAAGCACCTTGTGCAATGTCTACTCTCAAATTTCTGCAACACTGTCCTACTCAGCATATAACCTTATGGTTAGCACCTAGATCCGTTGATCTTGATTCTTCCAATACAATCGCGTTCAATTTGGAATACTTCAAGCCGTGATTATCTCATCAATTGGCTTTTCAGATTCATACTAAGATTTGTGGAAATAACATCCATTGTACCATTTTGGATGAAGGCGCTTCCACTTCAATAATGTCTTTGTCTTATTGGCAAGCTATTAGATCTCTAGAGGTAACTCAGTATCCCACTACTCTAAAATATTTTTACGGTCGTGGTTTTCAACCTTACGGACTCATCCCATCACTCCCTGTAGAACTAGGGGTAAAACCATCTCTATCCATGTTGAAATCGTAGATGCTCCATTGGATTATAACATCCTACTCGGCCGCAATTGGTTTTATGCCATGACTGTCATAGCGTCTTCCATTTTTCGTTTGGTCGAATTTCCTCATCAAGGGAAAATTGTTACCATTGATCAATTAGAATTTTGCACTCCAGAAGTCCACTCCAACACCACCAATAATGTCTCGCTATTGATACAATCTCAACATCACTATGAAGACATTGGTGTTGGTCTGTTTAAATATTCCTCCATCATTGGATTATTTTCGGAACTCCCACCCCCGATGTTTTCAATCAATATGATCCCATCGAGTACCTTTCAACCTCAGGAATCTCACGATTCCTGGGTTATATCGAGTCCCACGGAATGTAAAACCATCGGCGATTGCATGCCTCTGAAATGAAACCAAGTGACTCACCATGCGATTCAATCTGTTTCTGATTGGATCGACACAATTGACCACCATAAGGTGGCACATCTTCCACTTCGCATCCACTCATCTTTTCCCTATACTGACTCCCTTGCATAGAATTTTCCTTCTGTCGAGTCTATTATGGAGATCATGAGCCTCAATGAACCACCATGGGAATATCACCATCACAGGTCTTATTTCCCTACTATCCAGGCGGTAGAACTTGATTCAAAATCCATTGTTTCACTGTACATTGTCAACACTAAGATTCCCATTCCTACACATGATGTGTTTTCCGAAGGAAAATTAGCAAACATTATGGATACCATTCCAATTGACATCTCCATGAAACCTAGTATCTTGGAATACATCCATTTAGGCAAAACCTGCACACCTACTGAGGTGGAATTCTATACTGCCTTATTCAAAGAGTTCTGCGATGTTTTTTCTTGGAGTTATGAATAAATTCTAGGGATAGACCCCTCTATAGTGGTTCATGAAATTCAAGTCTATCCCGGTGCCCGACCTGTCTGGCAGAAACTCTGACCCATCCATCCTCGCAAAATTGCATCAATTAAAGCGGAAGTCGAAAAAATTCTTCGTGTTGGTTTCATATACCCTATCCCCTTGAAAAATTGGGTTTCCAATATCGTTCCTGTAGCTAAGAAACATGGTATGATTATAGTCTACGTTGATTATAGATATTTGAACAAATCTTGTCCCAAGGACAACTACCCAACTCCCTTCATTGACCAGATTATGGACAACTGTGATGGGAGTGTCATCTTTTCATTTATGGATGGCTTATCTGGCTATAATCAGATTCAGATACTCCCATCTGACCAACATAAGACTGCTTTTATATGCCCATGGGGGACCTTTGCATATTGCAAATTACCCTTTGGTCTCAAGAACGCCGGGGCCACATTTCAACGGGCCATGTCATATGCATTTCACAATATCAAACATGTTGTAGAGCCGTATCTGGATGACCTACCCGCTCACTCGGATACACGAGAGGGCCACCCATATCATATTCTCACGATGGAGGCACTACAACATCCGCTTGAATCCGCATAAATGTGTATTTTGTGTTGAAGCCGATAGATTGTTAGGATTCATAATCTCTAAGGATGACATTCATCTAGACCCATCAAAGGTGGAAGCTATCCTAGCTTTACCTCCCCCCTCCAACATTCCAGAACTCGAGAGTTTGCAAGGGAATGTGAAATTTTTACGCTGCTTTGTCTGCAACTTCGTCGAGATTACTAAGGGCTACATGAGACTTATTAAGAAAGACATTCCTTTCATCTGGGATGACGAAGCCCAATGGTATTTTGACAACTTGAAAAAGGCCCTTACCAATGCTCCCGTGATACAACCCCCTAATTATACACGGGACTAAATTTTATATGTCGCCGCCTCTACTACCACCTAAATTGTCATGGTTCTCATACAGGAAGACAAAAACAGTCAGTAACATGTGTTTTACTATCTCAGCAAAAGCCTCATCGAATCTGAGACACGTTACTTGCATGTGGAGAAACTGGCTCTGGCCACAGTTTTTGTGGTCCAGATATTTTTCCATTACATATTACTATGCAAAACCACTGTCATCGCAAACTTCAATCCAATGTACTATATCCTAACACGTCAAGTGCTAGGGGGGTAATATTCCCATTGGATCGTTGTTCTCCAGGAATTCAATTTGAAGTTTGCCAAAGCGAAATCCAAAAAATCCTTGGTCTTTGCAGAGATTATTTGTGCATTTCCCCGTGTCAATGATCAATCTGATCCCATTGATTCTCTTCCAGATGAATATTTTTTCCTCTTGGCACGATTGATCCTTGGTATGGAGACATTATCTTATATCTCCAAACCCAACGTTTTTCGGCCGGACCTCAACCGTGATGAACATCGCCGCATAAGACACCACGCTAAATATTACCTTATCGTTAGTGATACCTTGTATTGACATGGTATTGATTATGTGTTACAACGTTGTCTAACCCTTGACGAAGCCGAACTGTCCTTAATGAATGCCACTCTGGAGCATGTGGTGGTCATCTTTCTAGGATGGCTACAACCCAGAAAATCTTGCGCGCAGGCTACTTTTGGCCTTCAATCTTCAAAGATTTTGTTGAAGCAGTTAAGAAGTGCCCTCCATGCCAATTATTTCATGCCAAGAAGCGTTCACACCCCGCTCCACTTCATCCTGTCATTGTCATTGGCCCCTTTGCAAAATGGGGTAATTATTTTATGCACTGTAAGACCACTTCATTCAGGGGCATAGCTATGTTATTGTAGTTGTTGACTACTTCACTCACTACAGAATTTGAACCCAAAATCCGACGAGAAAATCCGATGACATCCGACGAAAAGGACTGTGTCGTCAGATTTCACCTTCAAAATTATGAAATTTGATGAATGTCTATCGAATAGTGACGATATCTGACGTCCCTCGGATATTTGATGATGTCTGTCGAATAGTGACTAGTGTCGTTGGCTATCCGACATAATATTATGCTCGTGGATGTTGGATATACAACCGTATATTATGCCTGCGGATGTCGGATTTACGACATTATATTATGCCCGCGAATGTTAGATATCTGACATTATATTATGCCCGTGGATGTTGGATATCCGACAGGTATTCTCCAATGATAACTATGCTTAATTTGTCAGATATCCGACGAACATTTATATTTTAAAATCTATAAATTTCGAAACATTCCGACATGTTTTCTATACAAGCGACGGTTTGCGGATTTTTTTTTATTCAGCGGACTGTTTTTTGTAAAAGAATACGTCATTATTTATATTGTTTTTGTGATTAAAGTGAGCAAAGTGTGGAGCTTGATTTTCTATGATCGATAATATTCATTCAATCTCTTTATGAGAAAATGTCAAATAGCAATATTCCTGATCCAAACGAACAAAATCGACAATTGCTTGCTAGATTGTGGGATGGACTGAAAAGAAAGGGCGATGGGAAATGTTATTGTCCATGTAGTCAATGCAGGGGCTTTAAGAGGAGAAGAATAAACATCACAACATCCAGAAAACATTGTAGGGAACATGGACATGCTGAGGGGGGACATGAATATCATCCATTTGCAAGTTTTGCATAATATATGTTTTTGTTTTGATTGATTTTGTAAATGTATGCATTATTTTAATATTTATTATATTAACTTTTATCTATTGATGGTTTCATGTAATTATAAAGGAAATACATCCTACGGCATATCATCCGGAGGAAGTGCTTTCAGAACAAGTACTGGAGGAACATGGAGCTATGAATAATGGAGAACAAGTTAATGATCATATTGAAGAAGATGATCATACTGATAACATAGTTGAAGATGATGGTACAAATAATTTGATCAATGATTCATTTAATGTTGGAATGGATGATCATGAAAATGATGATCATTTTGATGATATTCGTGATTTACCTCTTCTTGAGAAGGCATACAGACCCCTTTGTGAGGGCTCCAACACAAATCTTCTCTCTGCTATATTGTTGATAATGAACTTGAAGTTTATGAATGGTCTTTCAAACATATTAGCCACACGGATGTTAAGGTATGTAATATATTCCATCACATAATATATATGATCATGCTAAAGGTTATCACCGTTCTTCTAATAATTTTATTGTTAATTCATAAGTCAAATTAATACGGATGAAATGTGTTTCATTAATATTATTTATATATTATATTCACTAGATTTTTATTTTAAATTGTTGTAGCATGATAGCTGAATTTTTGATACCACCATCAAATATTTTACCTCGCACATATCGAGATTTATCGACCATCATGAAAGAAATTGGAATGCAGTATGAATCAATTCATGCATGCCCTGATGATCATGTTATATATTATAATCAACATGAATTTGCAACAGAATGTCTAGAATGTCATATCAGTAGATATCGAACAGATCAAGTTACAAAAAAGGTGACTCGCAAGGTTCTTCGTTATATTCCCATTATTCCACGTTTGCAACGATTGTTTAGGTGCAAAAACATAGTGCAGTTTATGGATTAACATGCATGGAACAAAAGTCAAGACGACATTATTCGAATGCCTGCAGATGGGTCTGCATTTAGAGATATGGAGGAAAAATGGCCTCACTTTAAAGAAGAACCTTGTAATCTTAGGATTTCTTTGGCAGCAGATGGTGTCAATCCATTTGCAGAGATGAGGTCTGTTTACTCGGTGTGGCCTATTTTTGTTATCAACATTAAAATTCCTCCATGGTTGTCAATAAAGAGGGAGCACATAATGTTGTCGATGATTGTTCCAGGTATATTGTGTCTACAATTTGTTTTTTAATGTAGTGGCATCTCATTTGTCGTATTTAGTTGCATAATGTCATATCTATATTTATTGTTTTTCTCTTGTGCAATATGATTTATATATCTAAATGGTGCGTCTCATAATTATATTTTTTATATGTTCAAATCAATCAGGTAAGTATCAAGTCAAAGATATGAATGTATATATCGAACCTCTTATTGATGAGCTACTAAAGTTATGGAATTGAATCACTATGTATGACGTATCTAGACCAATACAACAAAGGCAATTTCAATTCCATGCAATGCTTGTATGGGAAATACATGATCCCTGTTGGCAAGCGGGTTTGGATGAGTTAGCTGCACAAAATTGTGGATGTTGCGCAAGGTCAAATATGCAGCACAAGGTCAAAGATGTCGTGCAAGGAGGAAAACTACGCACAAGTTGGAAATGATATTATTTTATGTATTTTTGGGTCATTTTGGACCGCATTCTGCAAGTTAGGGTCATTCTTTTGTAAATCTTATTAAGAAGTAGTTAGGTGGTTGTCTAAGTGGACCATGAATGTAAAGGTGCAAGCCTATAAATAGATGTAGCATTGCAAGTGTTAGGATCATCCATATTCGAAGAATCCTTATCATGATCAGATAGAAGAATGCAGTATGTTTGGTATTGATCTTGGTCTTTTGAATCTGGGTATGCAATAGAAGGACTGTGTTGATGTATCTGTATTTTGTTGCGAAGGTTAATATGATATGATAGAGCTTGAGCAGAATCATTGTGTCTTTTCCTGTTTTTCTGTTGTGAATGTGATATGTGATATGAAACTGTGAGTGATGCGATGTTTCCCTGTTCCAAATGATGTTATACTGTTAAATCTATTGTGCATTGATGGTTCTTGATGAGACCTGTTGAATGAATATGCGATTATGTTTGATGCATAAGCTGAATAATTAGATCTGTTAAATAATGCTATGCTTGGTTAATAAGTAGATGCACATGGTCCTCCTTCATTCGGCAGAAACGTGGTTCCGTTAGCTCTCCCTCGAACATCTCGGGTGAGACTTCATCTGCTCTGCAGGTGTTGCTGGACAGGGTAAAACCTGTTTGGGCCATTGCTCAGGGAGATCACGGTGGTTTGGATGTCGATAGAGTGAGGAACCCCTGTCAACTGGGTTTGTGTCAAAAAATGGTTCTGTTGCCGGGACCCTAGTGTGAAGTGGAGGGAGGACATGTTGTGGCATCCGACGAAATTGAAAATTCAAGATTGGTTAAACCAAAAGTTGCGAGAGTTTTTTGAGAAAGAGAATCAGAACCCTAGACTGACAACGGATAGGTGGCTGGCAAGGTATATACATGATGGTCCACACGAGTACTTTTTTTCTGTGAATTCCTGATCATCTTGTATGAGTGGTTATCACAATTGACCTTTCTCAAGGTAAATTTCCAAGGTGGTGAGCCAACATCCTGGACCCGCGAATTGATCCAGGAGTTGCAAGAGGTAGATAACAGAGCATCGTGGTCTATTGAAGTCTGGCTTGATAGTATATTGGAGGGCTATATCACTGAGTTTGCATTCGACACAACGAAATATTATAGTGAAGCTGAGAGGGAATTCTTCAATAGACCAAGAGGTACGTTCCTGTTGTCATTGCAATTGTCCATTAAGATGCTCATTTGTGACAAGGGCATACTGACGATGAACCTCGAGTAAAAGAACCCTGGTGCTCAGAGGCTGTGTATACCGTGAAGGCAGGGGGAGGGGAATGGAATGATATGGGGTAGATGGGTGCAAGTTACGATGAGACTATGAAGGAAGACGAGGAACAGAGTGGTCTTATGAGAGGAGGAGTAAGGTTTTGACAAGAGAAGAGGCAGAGGATAGGGGAAGGTCCTGCTGTGATCGAAACACAAAACCGCAAAGGAAGACCACACGATACGAAGTGACCCCATAGTGTCGACAAGGAAAACTAGGCTATGCCCAAGGTAGATACAAGACCAACCCCCAGAAGTAACTTACCCACACCTCCGCTCACTATATCACAACTAGGAAGAAATATGAGTTTAACACCGATGTGTTCGGCATGTCAACAACACTCAAATAGTAGCAGATCAACAACTGTAGGAAGAAGGCCCAGGATGGCAGGCAACGATGCGAAGTAACCTCTCTTCCATGGAAATGGAACTAAGGATCCAGAGAAATATTGGTTCTTATGTGAAGTTGTGTGGACTGTTAAACAAACTACGGATGAGGATGTCAAGAAAGGTCAATTGGCGACGACTC
This sequence comes from Larix kaempferi, assembly GCA_027924585.1. Taxonomy (NCBI): domain Eukaryota; kingdom Viridiplantae; phylum Streptophyta; class Pinopsida; order Pinales; family Pinaceae; genus Larix; species Larix kaempferi. The sequence continues at coordinate 12,097,897 of BSBM01000185.1, forward strand.
TTCTGGGTCACGCACTGGATTGGTTCATGAAAATTTTACAAGTTCCCGCAGGCAGTCTAGAGAAGATGTTGGCTGAGGTTCGAAAAGGATTAATTGAAGAGTTCAGAGTACCAAATTCTGAAGCGCAATACATTACGGAACTAAAGGAAATCAATCAATATCCGAATGAAACTGTTTGGTATTTTGACCAAAGTTTTAAAACGCTAATGGTAAGAGTCAGCTTTGATATGAGTGACATTCAACATAAGGAATGGTTCATCGTGGCATTACTGACTCATATCAGACTTCTGTAGATGCAGTAGAAAATTGCGACATAAAGCGAGGCTCTATAGATTGCGATGAAGTTAGAAGCTTCACCTATTGGTGAGAATGCAGTCGGCATGTCTCATATCTATACGCAGCTGGAGAATCTGACAATTCAGTTGCAAGACCTCAAAAAGGGTAAAGAGCACCGCGAAGAGGTTTGGTGTAGTCGATGTCATGTAAAGGGACATACCAAGGATAACTGCCCAAATTTCTGAAACTACATATTATCAGGAGCGTCGAACCCATTGAGTGGCAGAGGTATGCCAATGTGCCACATTTGTCAAGTTTATGGGCATTGACATGAAGAATGTGCATACATGCAGAAGATGGTCATGAAGCCGACGAATTTATACTGTACATTTTGCCGGTTTGTCAGGCGTGAAGATAAGGATTGTCGAGCATATGGCCTACTTCAGGAAAGAACGTACGACTCATACTACGTAAAGGGAGACGACCATTGTGCAATACAACAACCGCAACCACAGCCGGAGGTGGCCCAGCCACCACCTCAACTGTAGATGCAATTTGTACCACAGCCGCAACCACAACCATAGTATAATCAGATGTAAATGGATCCATAGCAGCCACAATATGTTCAACTAGTGCAGTATGTTCAGCCAGGGCAGTGTGTTCAGCTACAACTGAATCCCCCGCAACAACAATATAATCAACCACAATATCAGCAACAAGGAGGATTTTGCGAAGGATTCCCAGGAGGAGGAGATGGAGGCTTTGGTCGAGGAGGAGGACGGGGTTGCGGACCGGTGCAATGTTACAATTGTGGAGTATTAGGACACTATTAGAGAGATTGTCTGTAATTGCAAGCACAGTGTACGTATTGTATCGCTGTTGATCACACTGTTGAGAACTGTCCACATTTGATTACGAGATGGAAGGCAGGAAATGTACTGCAGTTACAGAACCAGAACCAGTTGCGGAACTAGTTTTAGAATCATAATCTAACCAGTTGCCGAACCAGTTTTAGAATCAAAACCAATTACCGAATCAGAATCAGGTGTAGAACCAGAATCAACGTACAAATCAGAATCAAAACGCAAATAAGAATGTGAACCAACCTGTGAATCCACTACTGAACCAGACTCAGGGATCAACTATCGCGATGATTTCAGTAGAACCGAGGACGCAAGATCTTGACGTTGCTATTATCACTCACAGAGGTGTGACAACAGGAGAAGATGGTCTGCATCCACTCATCCAGTTGGCTGGAAAGAAGAAGGTGCAATTTGATATTGATGGTGAGCGAGACACATTATTTGAAGCACATGATGCGATAGGAAGAAATATTGGTAAGTCAATTACTTATGACATGCCCACTGCTTTTGACTCCACTTCGGAAGCAGGACCATTGCGACAGTATGGTACTTTGCATAACTTCTTTGAAATTTACTTGTCGCTGGAAAGAGATCTCGATGCTATTTCCGAGATTGCGAGTCTATTGTATCGACCGGCCAAGGGATGGAAAGAGTCCGCAGTGAACTCTTTACAGAGGAATAAGATAGGGAAAGAGATGCACATGAATATCCAGATTGGGGACTATGAGGTAGATTCAGTCATTCTGGAACTAGGCTCAAACGTCAATATTCTAACAAAAAAGGCATGGCAAAAAATGGGGAGCCCAACGCTGAGTTGGTCTCCCACGCAGCTATGAATAGCTAATCAGGCCAAAGTAACACCAATTGGGAGAGTTCTGCACCTTGTTGTGGACATTGAGGGGATGAAAACCTATGTTGATTTTGATGTTATTGAAGTTGTGGATGGTGGAAGCTCCTATCCCACGTTGCTGGGGATTGGATGGGCCAATGAATGTATGGCAGTAATTAATTTCAAGAAGTGGGTGATGAATTTTGAAAATCAAGACCTCAGAGTCATAGCTCCATTGGATCCGACTGAAGGGAGACGATATGTTGAACCAGTAAAGGATGAAGTTGTAAGAGGATGGGATCACGCATATAACATTTCAGAAGACTACATCCATTCGACTGTCGACGACGAACTTGGTTGGCGCAACTCTAGCTCTATGTATTTCGAATTTGATGATGCTTTAGAGAACTGGTAGAATCACATGCATGATGTGTCATTCAGGAAGTGTGGTTTGATCACGCATTCATTGTGCCGTGTCGCGACTGAGACTTTTGAATTATCGGTATACGAAGGCCTTTTCAGGTTGTCTGACTTTCTAGTGGCCTTTGAAGGCAAGTTGTTAGAACCATAGCGGTTGCTGGCACTAGAGGAGGCACTGCAGGCTTCTCTCGCATGGTGGTGGGCGATCCATAAGAAGTCAATTACTGGGTGGTTGCAGTGTCAAAGGTTGATGACGGTTCGCTTTGGAAACACAGAAGTATACCGCATTGGAAAGTATGATGGGCAGAATGACCCTGGCAGTCATCTGATTGAATGTCAGACTTTGTGGGCCTCGCAACCACAGGATGAATGGGTCCATGCCTTTGTCCACACTTTGGATGAAATGTCGCGATCTTGGTATGCCTCAGCTGAGTTACGAGGGGAGATTACCACTTGGTTAGAGTTGACGGTTTGCTTCACTCACACCTTTAGTTTTGTGGATGCCAATCAAGATGTTCATAATTCCCTGCAGCTCATCCGCGATGTCGTTCTGAAGGTGGTTCCAGTTGCATACCCCATGGATCCACATACGCATTATCAGATGCAGTCGATGATGGAATGCTACAATATTAATGGAGGGACAGAGGATGGTGATGACCCACGGAATATCAATATTCCGGAAACATAAGGGATTCGGGATGTCGTAGCACCTCATGCACCGATAGATCCAATAAATCATTCGTTGAAGCTTAGGAAGGTCAACATTGGGATGGTGGAGAACCCAAAGTTTGCGAATGTTGGGGACTACTGGGATGAGGAAATGATGGCCAAGGTCACAGACCTGTTGCATGAGTTCCAAGATTTGTTCCCTACGAAGTTCTCCGAAATGAAGGGAATATTGGGGGATTTAGGAGAGATGAAGATTCCATTGAAGCCCGATGCGAAACCAGTTAGGCAGCGACCGTATCGCCTAAATCCACGACACAAGGAAAGGTTCAAAACTGAACTTGATAGAATGTTGGATGCTGGAATAATTGAGCTGGTCGAAGAATCTGAATGGATTACTCCCATGGTGGTGCAAGATAAGAAGACAGGTGAGGTATAGATTTGTGTCGACCCGAGGAAGTTGAATGATGCATGTATGCATGATACATTTCCAACTCCATTCACTGATGAGGTGCTAGAAGGAGTGGGCTGTCAAGAAATGTTTTCCTTCACGGATAGTTTTTATGGCTATCACCAGATTAGGATTGCAAAAGAAGATTGCCACAAGACAATGTTTGTGACTGAATGGGGTTGTTTCCAGTATACTGTGATGCCATTTGGGCTAAAGAACGCTCCTGCGATATTCTCCTGGGTTGTTGTCGCTTTCAGAAGTTTTTGCAATTCTATATGGATGACTGGACGGTTTATGGATTGATTAGCGACCATTTGGAAAACCTACAACTGATGCTGGAGCGATGTAGATAGCATCAGATCTCACTGAACTTGAAGAAGTGTATTTTATGTGCACCATTTGGGATGTTGTTGGGTCACATTGTTTGCAAGCAAGGATTGTTGGTTGACCCAGCAAAGATTGCACCAATTTTGAGCTTGACACTGCCTACAAATGTAATGCAGTTAAGAGTGACCCTGGGGCACCCGGTGTACTATTGCAAGTTTATCCATGGTTATGATGCTATCACGGCTCCTATGGAAAAAATGTTAAAGAAGGATGTGGTATTCTTATGGAGTCCAGAATGTCAAGTAAGTTTCGAGACGCTGAATGCTAAGATGGCTTCTGCACCGATATTGGTATTTCCTGATTGGATCAAGGAGTTCCATGTCCATGTGGATGCATTGTCGATTGCACTGGGTGTGGTGCTTGCACAACTAGGAGAAGGAGATCTTGACCACCCGATTTCTTTCGCCAGTTGGAAGTTGTCATATGCGGAGAAAAATTATATGACTACGGAGAGGGAAGGCTTGGAGATGGTATATGCATTGCAGAAGTTTAGGCATTACGTGTTGGGGGGTCATTTCAAAATGTTCACAGACCATTCTGCTTTGAAATACCTGGTTAATAAGCTTATGTTGGGGGGAGATATGTCGCTGGCTACTTCTCTTTCAGGAATTTGATTGTGAGGTAATTGTGAAGCCAAGTCGCTTGAATGCAGGGCTAGATCATTTATCACGAATTGAGATAGGTGAAGAACCAACAAACATTGAAGATGGGATTTCCACAATTCAAAAGAAGCAGTTGGTGGTTAAGGCCACGGATTTCCAGTTGATTGCTTGCTAGCTGTATAAATTAGGACCGGATGAGATTTTGAGGCAATGTGTCTTACCTCATGAACAAGTCCAGATATTGGCAGAGGCACATGTGGGAGTAGCTGGTGGACACTATGGCGGTCATGCTACTACTAGGAAGGTGCTTCGCGTAGGGCTTTGGTGGCCCACTCTTCATAATGATGTGATGGATTATGCACGCTCTTGTGACGTTTGTCAAAGAACTCGAAAACCCTCAAGGAGGGATGAGATGTCGTTGGTACCTTAGGTGACATTGCAACCATTTGATAAATGGGCTGTGGATTTCGTGGGACCAATCAACCCACTTAGAAAGAGAATTGGTGCACGGTACATAATTATAGCGACAAATTATTTGACAAGGTGGGCCGAGGCCGCACCTATTATAGATTGCACCGCTGCGACAACAACACGATTTTTGTTTCACAATATTATTGCTTGGTTTGGATGCCCAAATATATTGATGAGTGACCAGGGGAGTCACTTCATCAATTGCACAGTCAGCGCATTGACATAAGAGCTTCAAATACAACATAAAAAGAGTACCTCGTATTATCCGCAAGAAAATGGAATGGTGGAGACATTCAACAAAGTTTTTGAGCATGCACTTTCAAAGGTGTGTAATGTGAACCGCGATGACTGGAATGTGAAGATCCCAGCAGTCTTGTGGGCATATCGCACCACATGAAAAAGACTGGTGGGACAGACACTGTTCAAACTGGTGTATGGCAAAGAGTCAGTCATGCCTATGGAGTACATTGCTCCGAGCTTGCGCATAGGGTCCGTGACAGGCATGGACGATGAAGCTGCATTAGAAGAACGACTGGCATAGTTGGTACAGCTTGAGGAAGACCGATTTTTCACAGGTTTCCACCAGTGCGTGGAGAAGGATCGACAAAAAGCTTGGCATGATCGACATATAAGAAACAAACAGTTTCAGCAAGGCGACTTGGTGTTGTTGTATGACAGCAGGTTCATGAAGCATCCAGGTAAGTTACAGATGCATTGGCTAGGTCCATACCTCATTACTTTCATTACTACAAGAGGTTTAGTACAGCTGCAACAGTTAGATGGAGTGATGCTACCAAAGCTAGTGAATGGTAGTCGACTGAAGCCCTACAGGACAGGCCCAGTGCTGTGCGATGCGTAAGGTGTTGTGTAGAGTTTAAAAAAAAAAAGAATAGGTTGCTGAATAGCTGGTTGGTGCACTTCGAGGGAATGGATGTGCAAGTAGAAGAAGTTGTATTGTAGTTAGGGAGCCATGTCGCGATAACCGTAGGGTCACAACATAGTCAAATCGGCAATAAATGTAGACCGTTAAATGGAGTTAGCTGACAACGCTTGTTGAAGCGACGCGTATTTATGGAGGATCCAACCGTTGGATTGACAGGATCAACGGCGGATTCGGGAAGTTAATGCATGATTTGTTCATGATGATCAATGTGATTTGGTCATGATGGTGGAGGGACCGATTTGGCGCTATAAGAACGGGCCGCAGCTGGTCGAAAGCCATCATTGTACAAGGTGTGAATTGAGCAGAGTAGTATTGAGTTGAATTGTGCAAGGCTGAGAAGAGTTGCAAAGCATAATTACCTTGCGTTGAGCACATTGCCTAGTAAGGTGAGGTTGAGCACCCATTGGGCATTGTGGGGAAGTGGTGCAGCATGCAGAGTGAACCAGACACATTTGAGATTTCGAGCAAACAAGAATCACCCGTTGTCCCCATAACCATTGAGGAGGAAGTTGCCAGTATGCCAGTCGGGTCATCGACAATCCCAAAGAAGAGGAGGGGGGGGCAATAACGTAGCTCCTCGGGGCCGTAGAAGAGGCAGACCAGATCATCCGCACAATTATAGGAGGAGGTACCTGCGCAGATGAGTCCATCGAGCCCAGGAGTTGTGGACTCAGTAGCTCGCGTGGAGGTATCCGTTGTGGATATCCTTGGGTATGTACCGCCTTGTCGACCCAGTGCACAGCCTCGAAATCTTACCAAGAACCAACAATACCAAGTGAGGAAGTCGACGATCCCACAAGGCATGGTATGCACCATAGACATTGTACCTGCGCTAATGAATGTGAAGTATGATGACCATGATATACTTGCATTGAGGGATGTTATGATGGATCCATATGTGCCAGCGGTAGCAGTTGGAGGTGGCCAAACACCACGCATTCCACGCGATTGGGTGCGTGGATTGAATCAGGCAGGACTGTTGGGATTGATCAACATGCCGCATTTTAGGCGGTTAACTGAGGCAAATGCCTGCATAAAGCAGCTTTTGGCTTGTTTCCATGGCGGGATAGACCGGTTGCAGTCACGGTCGACCTTATTTCTGAGATCATGGGGTTTCCTAAGGATGGGCCAGACCCCTCGTAGTATTTCAAAGGGAAAACTAATGATAAGAAGCTCACAACGAAGTTGAGGATGCATTATGATTTGCAGCATGAAGGATGGGTGTACCGCATCAACAACATCAATGATTAGGCGATGCGCATCGGGGCAAGGATTTTGGCTACTAAACTAGTCAAGAGTAACCAATCCAACCAACGTAACTCAGGGGTCATTGCATGTGCCGAGATGTGTGTGCAAGGGGTCCAGATAAATTGGTCTCTCTTTTTACTGAACCAGTTGACAGAGGATGCAGCGGCAGTCTAGGCAGGGAAGAGGGTGTTTGCATACAGTTGGTTGTTGATTTTGATCACGCTTGTGGCTTGGATGGAGCTAGAATATTATCAAGGTATGGACATGGACGCATTCAAGGTTTGTAAGGGCACGCGCTACCAGAACCTCTAGTGGGTGCGGGAGGTTGAGCAGCTTAAGGACTGCACAGCGCAGTTTTGGCTCTACTAGGAGGCGATGTAGGTGGCAGCTATGAAAGTTCCGCGATTGTCTCAAGTAGCCATAGAGAAATATCAATGGATCGCCTAGTTCTTGATTAGACCACACACCATTCATGTCTAAGCACGACGTGACCCAGAGAAGCAGTGGTTGCTGACACCATACAAGCTATCTGATGAGGAGCTGGATGCCATTGTTTATGATTGGCCCATCGACTGGAGAGAACCGGTCAGTATGGAAGAAGTAGAGAGAGTCCCACCAACGAATGCACCCGATGATCCACTACCCACGATGGACCAGTAGAGTAACCATGACTCGGACCAAGAGTCATCGCGCACACCCACTGATGAGGAAGCAGAGCGCAAGTTTGAGGAGAATAGAATGAAGGGGCGACACAAATAGGGTATGGCAAGTGGCGCAAGCCCAGGGATGGAAGTGCAATCGAACCAACTTATTGAGGCCCTCAGAAATTTAATGGATGCATCAGTTGAAGCAATGAAGAAGCAGGCGACAGACAGTTTCAGGGAGGTAAAAACTTGACTTGATTCAATATTTGATGTTGTTTTGAAGAAGGAACTAGATATAGCGATTATGCAGGACATTGGCACAATCAACACTGGGATGCGGGTTCGGAATGTACAAATTCCACCGAATATGATTGTGGCCGACAACGAGGATCTCCATGCCTCCCTGCAGCAGTTACAATTTGTGTCCATCAACATCAATGCATTTTCCACACAGACACTAGTGCATATGCAGACGGTCTCCAGCCAAGAATTGGTCGACAGGGAACAGGATATCACCTGTCAATTCTTGCGATCGTAGGAGAAAGCGACAGCAACCTAGAAGGAGGTAGAAAAAATAAAGGAGAAAGTGGTCGCAACACTGGAAGTGGTAGAAGAATTGGAAAATAAGCAAGAGCAACTGATTGCAGAGAATGCTAGAGAAATCACAGAGTTGAAGCAGGAACAGGAGCGCTTGACGGTGGAGAAAGAAAACCTCTCGGATAGCAGCGTGTGGTTGGAAGAGGCAATTTCGTATGCCTGTCAGTATGTATTGGAACCCACCGGGCAGTTGGATGCGGTCGAACGAGCAAAGCGACTAGGGGTTGTCATTGCCTAGTTGTAGTGCGAAAAATGATGACTTAAGGGCTCTGGTACAACTAGGTACATCGTCGGAGCAAGTAGAAGAAAGGAAAAGTGCCCTGGAGGAGTTGGCGATCCAGCTAGGAGAGTTGGAGCAAGAAGAGATAAAAGTAATTGAATCAATTGCACAATTTTGGGGCAGTGTTGTCCAGGATGAGCAATTGGAGCAACTGACCAAGTTAGCGCAGGAGGAAGAAGGACAGCTAGCAGCAATGAAGGCTTCGTTGAGAGTGCTTCCACTTGCGGTTCAGGTCACCAAGTTTGCAGAGCTACAAAAGTTACAATAGCGAGTTGCAAGGGCACAAGAGCATCAGCGGAAGTGCACTACGTAGTTAGATGAGTTCCAGGATACTGGTGCACAGTTTTCGATCAAGAAATTTTATGCGATGCAGGTTGTGTAGGACGGTAAGAAGGCAGTCGCTGATAAGCTGATTGAGCACCCATTAGCGCAGAACTTGAAAAAGAGTCAGGAGATCACTGCGACGGCTAAGGTGCAAGTCAGGGAGATCAGCCAGCAATGCAAAGATTCCAGGCTAAAGATTAATGAGTACACCATGTCCAGCTGACTTGGCTTGAGGGTGAGCCACAATATTGTGTTGGGGGCCATTGGCTGGTGGGTTTGGATGAGTCAGTTGCGCAACATCGCGGATGCTGCGCAAGGTCAAATATGTCATGCAAGGAGGAAAACCGTGCACAAGTCAGAAATGATATTATTTTATGTATTTTTGGGCCATTTTGGACCGCATTGTGCGGGTTAGGGTCATTCTTTTGTAAATCTTGTTAAGAATTAGTTAGGCAGTTGTCTAAGTGGACCATGACTGTAAAGGCACAAGCATATAAATAGATGTAGCATTGCAAGTGTTAGGATCATCCATATCCAGAGAATCCTTATCATGATCAGATAGAAGAATGCGGTATGTTTGGTATTGATCTTGGTCTTTTGAATCTGGGTATGCGATAGAGGGACTGTGTTGATGTATTTGTATTTTGTTGCGAAGGTTAATATGATATGATAGAGGTTGAGCATAATCATTGTGTATTTTCTTGTTTTCCTGTTATGAATGTGATATGCGATATGAAACTGTGAATGATGCAATGTTTCCCTGTTCCAAATGATGTTATACTGTTACATCTATTGTGCATTGATGGTTCTTGATGAGATCTGTTGAATTACGATGCGATTCTGTTTGATGCATAAGCCGAATAATTAGATCTATTAAATAATGCTGCACTCAATCAATAAGTAGATGCACATGGTCCTCCTTCATTCGGCGAAAATGTGGTTCTGTCAGCTCTCCCTCGAACATCTCGAGTGAGATTTCATCTACTCCACAGGTGTTGCTGGACAGGGTAAAACCTGTTTGGGCCAATGCTCAGGGAGATCGCGGTGGTTTGGATGTCGACAGAGTGAGGAACCCTTGTCGACTGGGTTTATGTCAACAATGCCCCAAGGTTAACCCATTTTTGCGGTTTGTAATTATAAGTTCCACTTTATTTGCATTTAATTTTATGAACTAGTTAATATACTACGCATGCATGTTTTTCTAAATAATCCATTCATTTTGTATAAATTATAATTGACATAGATATTCCATCTCTTTATGTAGGTCTTCAGACAAAGGGGAAATTTGCATGTCCAGTTTGTGGTCCTAAGATCAAATCTCGTCGTTCAAAAAGCTTAGGAAAGGAGGTGTTTGATGAGTATAGGCACTTCCTCTCTAAGAATCACATGTATCGAACTACCGAAAAACATCTGTTCAATGGCAAGCAAGAGACTGCATTAAATCCGCAGAGAATGGCACCTCACATATGGAAGTTGCAATATAATAGAAATTGTCAAGGTATGTATGAATCATCGTATATGAAATGTTATGTATTTTTTGGTTGTGAGTTGTTTACTGTAACTGTTATTGATTTATGTAATTTCTTTATAAACTACGATTCATGATGGTCGTTCATGTGATCATGAAGGAATTAATGGGCTTCCACGAGGAATGAAAAGTTATCCTAGACAATTTAGTAGGTTTCCCTACTATGAGCACCTAAAAATTGCTCATCTATTTGATACAATGCATATTGGAAAGAATGTGACTGAAACATTATGGCGAATATTGGATGGAAGGAGTGAGAAAGAAAAAATTGTCAAAATTTGCAAAGACATCCAAGAAGGAAACCATGCAATGAAAGACATCATTCAATTTCATAGCAACGGAGAGGAAATTAATATAAACTCACTTCCATGGATGTTAACGGACCAGCAAAGTAATGTTGTTAAATAAGTCATGCGAAAAATTACATTTCCCACCGGATTTTGTGCGAACATGAAGAATATCATAACAAAGAAAGGTGATTTTGCGGGGGTGAAAATGTATGATTGGCATGTCTTCATGAAGGTAATTATTATGGTATGCATTTAATTTTTTTTTTTCTATTTCAGTGAATATGGTTGGTATTTTTGTTTGTCTACTCTAATTTGTTTTAAAAATGAAACGATTTGTATATTGTTACAGTATGTTCTACCTCTCTCTCTCCCGGACAACTTCAACAACAATGTCAAATAAGTAATATATAATGTCGGGAAATACATGAGGTAAGTAGCGATTTTTTGCATGCGCTTAGTGTTTGTATAATTCATCGTAGAACTTATATAATTTTATTTTTGTGCTCTAATTCATGTTATGTAATATAATGTTTTTTTCTTAAATCTCTTGATTGGGTTGTGTCACTTGTAGATGGTTGTCATCTAAAGAATTCTATAAAGAAGATATAAAGTATTGGAGGAGATAAATTCCTCGTCTCATGTGTGAAATGCAGAAGCATATACCTTCAACATTTTTCAATGCACAAGAACACTACGTCATACACCAAGTTGAGGAGATTGAATTGTGTGGACCTGCGCACTCAAGGTCCATGTGGATGGTTGAGAGGCACCTGAAATTTATGAAGGGTTTGGTTAGACAATGAGCACATGCTGAGGGTTATATGATGGAGGGATACATGGTATACCAAAACATGTTGTATATTAGTGAATATCTTTCTAAATTAGCATCAAAGCTCAATTTACGTCGCAATTGTGATTCGGACTCCAATAACAATTTTGAAGGGGAGTACCCGAAGGGGAAAGGTAGATTGAGGAAGGTGAAAGGTAATATAACACATTTTACTGTTGATTTTTATGTATATATATCATACATATTCTATTGTTATATTCAATATATTGCATCAATTTAGAGTGTAATATGCTTTGTTAAGTGAATATACATTTGTATTGAATTTTAATTTTATTGTCATCAAACAGTTGGTCGAGAGTGAGATGCAATTCATTTATACATCGCAAACAATCTTGACTGGATGAAGGTATGGATTGAAAGATGCGAACAATCTAGTCATGGAATATCATGGGAAGGTGTGGCGTCATTGGTTAAAGCATCACATTGCAATGGAGA